>CABHPH010140810.1:7841-56951 GCA_902168325.1 Peromyscus nudipes | reverse complement strand
AAAAAAGGTTGGTTTGTCAAAGATGTTCCCTTAAGACCTCCATTCCTTTTCACTTCCCCAGTGTGTTGGAAGTTTCATTTTATGTTTCATACCATCATCTGACTTTCCCCGCCTCATTTCTTCAGCCATGGCTGAGTGGAGCTAGAGTAGCCCTGCCTCCATGTTACTAACAAGCTCCCTGGCTTTCCTAGTGTGCAGAGTCTAGTCACTGTGTGACCACCCAAGCTTGGCTTTGGGGATGTCCAAGAAAGAGATGCTTCCCTAAGTCTTTGTCTGGGTAAATGTCAAAAAAGTATGTCAGTTTAACAAATGGTTGTGTATAACTAGTCTATGTAAGAATATGTTTAACTTGTACAGTCAGGTAGACTGTAAATTTCCCTCTCTCTTTTTTTCTCTTATTATTACCAGTTGCCTTTTCCCCTTTTAGCTGTCTTTGCCTTCCATCCGTGCCCCTTGTCTTATGTTCCTGAGCTGTCGTGTTCCTTAAACCCAAGATGCTGCTGTGGGAAGAGGTAGAGACACTGCACTCTAGGTGCAGCGAGTCCCCAGTCTTCAAAGACTGTGTGCTGTGGGAAGCACTGTACCAACTGCATTGTCGTCTTGTGGACCCACCAAACCGCCCTCTTAGGCAGCATTTTTTGCTCAGTTTTAATAGATTAAGCAGGTGAAAAAGTCACTGAGGTATTGCTTCCTAAATCGGCAGGTTGAAGAAGTAGAGGACTCAGGTCTGGACCCCAGGCTGTCTTCACACAGCCCATGTGGTTTCTGCTGCCTGAGTTGCTATGACAGCTGTAGAATCCCCCAGATGGTTAGCTAGTCCCTCTCTCCAGTCACTGACAGTAGTGCCTCTTCTTCGTGTCGTTTAGGAGCTCACTCTTAGCTTTGGTAGTCTGGTCATGGGTGGATCAAGTGAGATTCCCTGGCTCAGAATCTGGTGTTCTGATTTATGCCATATTTTATTCTTAGAATCAAAAAGTATGATCTAACTCTTCTGAAATTCTTTGCATGTTAGTATTATTCAACTGTGTCTTCTCTTGCAAGTCACTATGCTAATATCCTCTCAACTGTATGTCTTAGGTGTTAAGCTTGACTGGCTTTTGCTTTCCTATTTAAAAGAATGTTTTGGGACAATATAACTACTAACTTTGGTCTCTTGAAGTCACTTGTGTGCATTATGAAACCAAAGTAAGCTTAGGCTGTGTTGAAGAACCATGAGTTACAGCACTTTCAAGCCTCGGGACAGCCGGACCAAGGCAAGCCCTTAGATAAATGAGTTGGTTTAATATCCCTTTGTAGTCCGAGAATCTTGCCCTTATGGCTTTTAAAACTATGAGGTGGGAAGAGCTCAGAGTTAGAATTTAGTAGTCTTGATTATGAGCATCCGTGCTAAGTAAGTCAATACCTTCTAGATTCCTCTTTCTTGAATGGTAGACAGGCAGTGTTGTTTCATTTGAGACACCAAAGCCAGCCCTGACTTAACTGGTATCAAGTTGTGTATTTCTTTTGAAGTAGACGCTTTAGAGAAAAATTGCGTCATTTTGGCTATAGTGTAATGAGTTAATAAATTAACTAGGCTGCAAGCTCAGGCAGCCGCATGGCTATCTGTTATCATTAATCTCCTCTTGGTCTGTGTTAAGAAAACAAGTCTAGTTGTGAAATGAAAACGTTCGCTATGGCTGGGCCTCATATTATGGCCTGCCTTTGGCAGCTCCCGGACAGCAGTGCTCGATGTAAACTCACATTGGAATCTACTCACTTGCAGGCAGTTACCTTAGCACGTCAAGTTGGTTACCAAGTCTCTTTATAAAAGATTCAAATCATAGATCTATACAAACTAAATATAATTATTAATAAGAAATTTGTGATAGCTAGGCAGCATATGCTTGAAACTAAAAATGAAAAGGATTTTTCTCTCTCTGCGTTTGTGCAGAATCCAGACATGCTGCCGTTCTGTGTGCCGCACGAGTGATGTTGGCTCAAGCCATTTCTGACCCTGAGAAAAGGACAGTTGCTATCCTTGTTCTTTCCACCTCGATTACGGTTCTCTCTGTTGATGAACTGCTTTCTCCTGCTCACCCAGGCTTACCATTTAGGATGTAACTATGTAGGAACTCTGGGGGAGAAAATCCAGTGAGAGACATAGAAGATAGATAATTACAAACTGACTTTAAGTGCTGCAACCTGGAAATGTCTCCCCAGAGAACCTGAAACTTGAAGGGCAGATAGGAGGACTTGAGGGTGGAAGGTGGCAAGGGTTGATATTGAAAGCAGAAGCCATTTCTTATGGAGAAGACGGTTAGACTCAAAGCACACATACAGCCAGCATTCCTTCATCCATGCAGTAGGGTCTGGATACCAAAGAACTGTGCTGTTGGACAGCTAGTGCTCATCACAGTACGTAAATGTAAGGGTTGGAATGTGTTTTCCATCCTGGACACCCTCAGCTTCTCCAAAGACTTACATTCCATCCCTCTAGGTGGGAGAGCAGTAAGCACCCTGTCTTCCTTCATCAGTCCTTTGCAATGCTTGTACCATTCATCCTTGCAAAGCACAGTGCATTCTCAGACATGCCAGTGCAGTGACATTCGGAGTCGTGGGCCTCAGGCAGGGATTTGCTGCTTCTGAGAGACTGGCCTGAGGTGGGCTGCCTACACACTCAGCTGTGAACGTTTTCTACACAGGGTCTGGAATGGCAGAGCAAGACGGGGGACTGATTGGTGCAGAAGAAAAAGTGATTAACAGTAAGAATAAGATGGATGAAAATATGGTGAGCCGCTTGTCCTTTGCACAGCACATTCCCTCTTATACACTGGAGCAGGTGCATGGGGGTTGGGACTTCCAGGCTAATGTGTGTGCCAGTTCTCCACAGAGTAGAAGGGAGGGGACCGGTGAAGCTGCTTTTTTCTTGAGTGCTTCACCTCTTACTATAAGGTAGAAAAACTCATCTGCAACTAAAGATATAAATAAGGTATCAGAGGCTAGTTTCAAGTAACTAAAAATGAAGTGGAAAACTGAATAAAATGGAGCTTTTTGTTGTTTTTCTTACACTGTTGTTCTTATTTCTCCTTGCATTCTCCTGGTGTTTTCTGTCTACTTCCTTTCTGTTGCTCTCAGCTGAAATTTTTTTATTTTATTTTATTTGGGAGGTGGTCACATGCATGCCATGGTGTGCATGCAGAGGCCAAAGGACAATTAGGAGTCATTTCTCCTTCCGTGTAGATCCCAGGGACCAAACTGAAACCTTCAAGTTTGGTGGCAAGCTCTTTGACCTGCTGAGCTGTCTTGCTGGCCTGATTCAGTATTTAAATCTAGTTTGTTAGTTGTCTGTCCTGAGCTTTGTCTCTACCACAGTTACTTCGAGGAAAGTTCAGGTAAAGAGCTGCCTGGAGCTGGGTGTGGTGGTGCACACCTTTAATCCCAGCGCTTGGAAGCAGAGGCAGAGGCAGGCAGAGCTCTAAAGTTTGAGGCTAGCCTGGTCTGCAGAGTGGGATACACAGGCCAGGGATACACAGAGAAACATTGTCTCGAAACCCACCCCCCCCCCCCCCCCCACCCCCCCACAAAAGAGCCTGACTGGACTAGCCACCTTACAGCACCTTTGCCCATACTTACCGTACCCTCCTTTGGGAGATTTGGAGAGTAGATTTGGATCAGTGTGACCAAAGAAACAGCTTCCCAACACCATATGGAATAGAAAAGAAGTGACATTTATGTTCATTTCTCTCCCGTTTTTCTGAGTAGATGCTAATAATTGTGACTGTTTCAGGTCATTGACGAAACTCTGGATGTTAAAGAAATGATTTTCAATGCCGAGAGAGTTGGAGGCCTAGAGGAGGAGCCGGTATGTGTTTACTCCAGAACTGAAAGGCAGTGTTCATTCTTTTTCCTTTCAGTCATCTTAGCTCAAGTAGAGATAAAAGATCCCTGGTAGTAAGTTAATAAGGGACTCTTGGCCTGATTTCCTGAATTTCTACGTAAAAATGAAAAAAAAAAAAAAAAAAAAAAAAAAAAAGAGAAAATTTCCATGGAAATTAGAAAAGTGGGCATCCTCCCTGATCTGATGATGATGTGGACAAAGCAGGATCTTTGTGTGGCCATAAGTTTTTGAAACAGGCTGAGAGGCACCTGGTCCTCTTTGGGTTTCCTGACTCACGCTGCCAGGTGGTTACCAGGACTTTGTTTCTTACGTGCTTTGTCGTTTTAGGAATCTGTGGGACCTTTGAGAGAAGACTTCAGTTTGAGCAGCAGTGCTCTTATTGGCTTGCTGGTTATTGCCGTGGCCATTGCTACAGTCATTGTTATCAGCCTGGTGATGCTGAGGAAGAGGCAGTATGGCACCATCAGCCATGGGATTGTGGAGGTAAGGACTGGGCTGCCTTCTGCCTTGGCCTAAGCTGATGAGGGTCTGCACTATTGGGTGGGTGGAGGGTGAGTGTTTTGTGTTGGACATGCGGCTGTCAACGATTGTGTCACTCATTGGATTATTAGGTTACATTTTGGAGATCAGCCATTACTGTGTTGTATTGCCCTTGTTTCAAGGGAGTGTCACCAACTTTCAGCATCCATTTGGGTTTTAATCAGTTAAATGGTTCAATATCAGAAGTTCATAACATTTTATGCTTCAGAAAGCAAAAATAATACTATTTCCCTGGTGGGTTTTTTAGAAAGTGAGAAAGGGGGTGTGTGTGTGTGTGTACACACTTGTTTATGTTGCTGGGGATCGAGCCAGAAGCCTTGGGTATGCTAGGCATGTGCTCTGTTATACTCGCAGACCTTTCTCTCTTTTATAGTGGCTGGGGATGGGAACAAAAAAGCAAATGCAAGCTGTTTCTCTTCTGTCTCTGCTGATGCATAATTGGAGTAGTTTGCTGCTCATTTTTCAGTGGATGGTGGAAATTGTTTCTTGCTCCTAGGTTATATAAATACACTAAGGAATATGATGCACTGTCAAAGAATACTGTAGACATGTATAGGCAGAAGTTTCTCTCCTGTCTGCTTGTTCCCAAATACCCAGCAGCTGCTTCCCAAATAATTGACTTGGAGGCTTAATATTACTTATAAATGCTCGGCTGGTAGCTCAGACTTATTACTAGCTCTTACACTTAAATTAATCCATAATTCTTATCTATGTTTATCCACATGGCTTGGTACTTTTTCTCAGTTCAGCATTCTCATCTTGCTGCTTCTGTGTCTGACTGGCAGCTCCTTGACTCTGCCCTCTTTCCCATTATTCTCAGTTTGGATTTCCCACCTAACTTCCTGCCCAGCTACCAGCCAGTCATTGTTTTATTAAACAAATTTGAGTGACAAATCTTTACAGTGTGCAAGGGGATTATTCCACAGTAGACATGCAGGTGTTAGTACTGGAGCCTGGCTTTAGCTGTAGAGTTCCAAAGCTGGAAATGACTACAGACGATCTGGCCCCTTTCTTTATTTCATAACTGAGCATGACATGACTTGCCTCCAATAGCCCAAAAACTAAGTGTTGGCCAGGTGTCACTGTGGCTTCCAAGAAACTGGTCCTTTAAAATAGTTCAGTAACTACCACAATGCACCTCAGTTCCTCTTAAGTTTCTCAGCAACCTGAAAGGGGGAATACTGCCTTTTTATATAAAAACAAGTAGTAAAAGCAGCACAGCAAATGAGCCTGAAGAACTGACTTGCATACTGGGAACAGCCTCTGTATGGTCTGTCATTGTAAATTGCTCATTTGGGTGAGGTCACATGATGTGCATATAGAAATCAGAGGACTGTTAGAAGGGGTCTTTCTCTTTCCCTGTGGATCCCAAGGACCAAACTGAAATTGTCAAGTTTGTCGGTGAGCTGTTTTTCTCACTTGGAGCAAGTTTTCAGAGCTCTGCTTTCAGAGAGAAGCATTACCTCTCTGACTCTTTTCTTTCCCCCCTTCTCTATGTCCTTGATACCAGCTCTTGTTCGGTCTGTCCAGTAAAAAAGGATGCTGGGCTGCTTTGAGTCCCACGGGATTGGACAGTGAATAGCCTGATGTCCTGGCGCTCTGCAGGCCTCTAGTCTGCCACAGTGACCTGCAATCTTTGTTCCTACAGGTTGACCCAATGCTTACCCCAGAAGAGCGTCACCTGAACAAGATGCAGAACCACGGTTATGAGAACCCAACCTACAAGTACCTGGAGCAGATGCAGATTTAAGGACAGGATATGTGTGACACCCTGGCTGGAGGCTGGTGCAGGTGGGCTAGAAGAGGTTCAGCATTGTGCCTGACTGCTGACCACCGGTGGTGCCAGAAGGTCTCATCGTACATCCTGCTCTCCTGGATTGTTAAGACTATAAAGTACTACTGTAGGATTGCAATTTCCATTCTTTTAAATGGGTTAAAAAATGTTAATATAACAATATATGATATATAAACCTTAAGTGAAATGAAAAAAAAATGATCTATTGCAGATATCTGATGGATGTAGTTTTCTTTTTTTAAATTAGAAATGCCACTTCTATTGTATTATCTCACACATGCTCTATATAAATGGAAAATGTTGATTTTTCGATGATAGACTATATACACAGGCTGTTCCCGTTAGGTAAGTCAGTTCTTCAGGCTCATTTGCTGTGCTGGTTTTATTATTTGTTTTTATGTAAAAAGGCAGTATTCCCCTTTTCAGGTTGCTGAGAAACTTAAGTGGAACTGAAGTGCATTGTGGTAGAGTTACTGAACTATTTTAAAAGTATAGTTTCTTTGGAAGCCTAATATTTTCAGTGCTGGGTGTCTGGGTGCTTCTGTACTAGCTGTCCCCAAGCGGGGCTAAGGCACCTTGAGCTAGGCCAGTGCATACAGAGATCCACTGTGCTTTCCTTCAAATCCGGTTCTTCCACAGCAGCCAACCTGTAGTTAAGTACATGCTGTTATTCCACTGTTGTTTACTGTAGCTCGTTACCATCCACTTTCCTCTACCAAGTGCGTCCAGATGTGCAGCCCCCTCCTCTCTGGACATCTCCCTCCAATGCACTGACCCTCTGCCCTCCTTGTACCTCACTTCCACTCCCAACACTCTCTCTCCCCAGCCCTTGCTGTTCACTCAGAGAATACCATATGTGGCTGAGGACCTAGGAGAGTTCACAGGAGGCTTCTTTATATGAAAGGAGAGTGTTCTGGATTGTACATGAAACTGGATCTGTAGACACTGTGGAAATCCTTGAAAATTTTTGTTTCCTTCCCATGAGTCTGTAATGCTTTTATAGCTGAAGTTGATGCCCATAACCTCTGGAGTTTTGTTTGTTTGTTTTGTTTTATTCTGAAGGTTCTGGTAACCTGTTGTAAGTTTTTGGTTTTGTTCTGGGGTTCTGTTTTGTTGTTGTGTTTTGTATTTTTCTGTGATTTCTTCCTCCTCTTCCTTCCTCCCCCTTGGCCCTAGCCATGCCTCCTCCCACTATGCACAGATTGAAACTTCACCTACAGACTCCTTAGTATGATCTGTGGAGAATGTACAGAACTTAACCACATCAATAAACACTTTAACTCCCCCAGCACCTGTGTTACTGACTGGCGTTGATCTGTGATGATGGGGCTTTCTGGTCCTGCTTTGGGGATGAAGGGCATCTTCCTTCTGTGAAGAATTACAGCCTGAATTACAGAGGCCCTAGTAAGTCAAACCAAGAGCTCCATTTTTGTTCAAAGAAGAAGAAAGTGGCTGGAAAGACGGCTCAGCAGTTAAGAGCACTGGCTGCTCTTCCAGAGGACCCAGGTTGGGTTCTCAGCACCCGTATGGCAGTTCACAACCATCTGTAACTATAGTTCTAGGAGATCCGACACCCTCTTCTGGCCTCCATGAGCATCAGGCCCATACATGGTATGTTATATACATGCAGGCAAAACACTCATACACATAAAATGACTATTTTTTTTTCCCCAATCAAGGAAGCTGGATGTTGTGGCTCTAATCTCAGCACTTGAGACTGTTGAGTTGAAGGCCAGCCTAAACTAAAGTCAGGCTATCAATACTGACATAAGACTTCCTCAAGGCCGGGTGGTGGTGGCGCACACCTTTAATCCCAGCACTCGGGAGGCAGAGCCAGGCGAATCTCTGTGAGTTCGAGGCCAGCCTGGGCTATCGAGTGAGTTCCAGGAAAGGCGCAAAGCTACACAGAGAAACCCTGTCTCGAAAAACAAAAACAAAAACAAAAAAAAAAAAGATTTCCTCGGGAACATGTCTAAGGCTTTGGTTTCTGCCTTTAAGTAACTTGCCACTAGGAGGCCTCCTGTGCTCATTGACTTAGGCGTTAACTGCTCACAGAGCTTTGTGCCCGAGCACTGTTAGTTAGCACCCAGTCTTCAATGCTCGGCTACTCCACGAGTCAATACATGTTATGATACATGTAGTTATCAGGGTCATACCATGTATTCTGCATGTGGGCATACATATGAGCAATCTTTCTCTGGACACTGGGGTAGGGAGCGACCGTTGTATTAGTTTCTAAGCCAGGAAGCACCTTGGCTGAGTCTCTCAGCACCCTGCTTCTCTAACAGCCAACACCTCCCAGCTGCCTCTCCTATGATGTCCCCTCAGGTTGCTGCCCAAGAGTCATAGAGAGAACTTTATATTTGGAGTGAGTTTCTCTCAGAACGTTCTAAAGAGATATCACTGGACCCTCTATTGCTGTCTGGGAAGCAACTTTGCCATTCATGATCTAATTCCAAATACAGTAGATCAGCTTTGTTTATTTGGTGCCTGTTGTCTGCTCACTGATACTCAAGCTCGGTGGGGCTCAGTCATCTTCGCAAACCAACAACCCCTGTCCAAATTCCATCCCACTGGTGAGCTCTCTGATCTTCTCACCAGCACTCAGCTGACAATGGCACAGTCTTGGGAGACGTTCAGATCTCGTAAGAGGACTGTGCATGACCCACATGGATTGGCTACAGCGGAAGTCAGATCAGAACACAAGAATTATGGCAGCTAGGCCCCTGTCTCTCTAACCCTGTACAGATTTACTTTGCACTCAGCAGGGCATGGACTCATTTAATTGAATTCTCCTTAAACTGTAGAGGTAGCTGTATTTATGGTAGCCATATAGTGATTACATTTTCTAAGGAAACACCCACAGTAATGTAAATCAGGACCTGCCCTTTGACCTCTCCCTAGGAGGACAGCTCCCTGGTGGGTACAGAAAGAAACTTACTCATCTCCTGGTTTCTGCTTCTATGACTAAGCTGTGACTTCTGGGGAATGTGGCCCTACCCACCTTGCAGTGAGCCTCAGGTGCTGGCTGCTCTGTAGGTGTGAAGGTCCTAGTTGCCTGTCTGCTCTTGACTGCAATCTAAGACCAGCAGGTGAGGTCTGTGCCAGACCCAGGTATGTGGATGGTCTGTGGGGTTTCAGTTGCTGTGACAACGGATCCTCTTAGTTTAGAAGACACAGGTTAGACTCTAATGAATCCCTAAGATTCTAGAGGGTCCAAGGGGGCACACTCATAGGAACATACTGTCAAGTTCTTTTTTTTTTTTTTTTTTTTTTCCCCGGTTTTTTGAGACAGCGTTTCTCTATGTAGTTTTGGTGCCTGTTCTGGATCTTGTTCTGTAGACCAGGCTGGCCTCGAACTCACAGAGATCTGCCTGCCTCTGCCTCCCGAGTGCTGAGATCAAAGGCTTGCGCCACCACCGCCCGGCACTGTCAAGTTCTTGTGAGAAGTCATGGACAAGGACAAAGCAGAAGTGAAGGGGACATCATGATTTTAGTTGAAACATGACTACAATGTCACCTGCACCTAGAGGCAGAACCCAAGTCTGATAAACTTGAACCCAGGACAAAAAGCAGAGTGGTCTTTATAAAACAGAGACCAGTGTCTCTTGCCTTTCTGCCTATGAAATAGGGATGTCTTTTCTGTCCTCCATGCTGTCAATCACAGACTTCATTAGTTACTTCTACTGTCAAGCAGCCAGAGATTAGACAGACATTACCTTTTCTCTAAAATTTTTGACATGGGTTAGAGATGACTTGAAAAGTCTAGATTTCTGGCCAAGAAAATCCAGTTCTGGATAACAATTTTTGTTTTGGTTTTTTTGAGATAGGGTTTCTCTGTGTAAGAGCTCTGGCTATCCTGGAATTCACAGAGATCCGCCTACCTCTGCCTCCTGGGTTCAAAGGTGTGAGCCACCATGCCCAGCTTCTGGATCCCAATTTTGAAATAGATGTTGGGTTGCTGTGGTCCACCCCTGTAATGCCAGCATTTGGGAGGTTGAGGCAGGAGGACCACTTCAAGTTCAAGGCCAGCCTGGTTTACATAGTTCAAGACCAACTTGGACTACATAGGAGACCCTGTCAAAAAAAAGTATGTGGGTGTTTGTACATAAGTTCACGTGTGGATGTGTGTGCACATATATGTGTATACGTGTGCAAATGGAGGCCAGCATTTGATGTCTGATGCTGTGTGTGTGTGCTGTACTTGTGTGTATGTTTGCAGAGGTCTGAAGAGACCTAGGAGCTGGAGTTACAGGGTTTGAGAGCTGCCCAACATGGATGCTAGAAACTGAACTCCAGTCCCCTGGAAGAACAGCCAATGCTCTTATAACTGCTGAGCTAGTGCATTAGCCCAATCTGCATTTGTTGTTGGTTTGTTTGTTTGTTTGTTTGTGGAGACATAGTCTCTCACTGAACCTGGGTCTCCCCTCTTTGGCTAGACTGGTCAATAAGCCTGGGAAATCCTTTGCCTCCCAGTGCTGGGATCAGTGTGTGCTGCTGTGCAAACGCTGGGGACCAAAGTCAGATAGATGTTCACGCTCCCACAGCAAGCGCTTGGACAACCATTTTCCCTTTAAGTCAGTAACTGAGTAGAACTGAATGAATCAATGAAATATTTTAGTAAGCAGAACCACGTGAATATTTACATAGTTATTTTTAAATTATATATGTACCGTATCCAAAATAGAAACCCGGGAGACAGAAAAAAAGATGAAATAATTTTTCCCAAATAATTTACTTAAGGTGATAAAGCTTTTTGGATCCAGTAACATATTGTGAGTGCGTGTGTGCAGGGGGGGGGGGGGATAAAGCTACATAGACCAGGCTAGCCTCAAGCTCACGGCAATCCACTTGTTCCTGGCTCCCCAGTGGTGAGATTACGCACAGTGCTGGCCAGAGTGGCTCCTGGGCTCACTCTTCGTGTGTATGAGGCGGTGAACACTCCCACAGTGCACTCTGTCCCTGCCTCACTGATCCATTGTTGATGTGAGTTTCCTTGGTTTTTATCTACTGCCCCCTTTCTGTCCTAGGATGTGACTTGCCTTGCCTTGGTGGTCGTGAGTACTGGTTAGCTATTTTGTTGGAGTGTGTCTGTTTTTCTTGTAAAAGCTTCCCGGGGGTTAGTTTTTTACTTTAATTTCTTTGTTTGGGATCAAACCCAAGACCTTGTACACACTAAACAAATGCAGCTCTCTGAGCTTGAGACAAAAACCATATTGTCCACAGGACTCATCACGGTTGATTGCTGTGGATATCGCTCTGTATAAATAAAATGCTGATTGGCCAGTAGCCAGGCAGGAAGTATAGGCAGGAAAAGCAGAGAAGAGAATTCTGGAGACAGGAAGACTGAGGCAGAGAGATGCTGCCAGATGCCACCATGAGAAGATGTTAAGATACCGGTAAGCCACGAGCCACGTGGCAACTTATAGCTTAATAGAAATGGGTTGATTTAAGATTTAAGGACAGTTAGCAAGAAGCCTGCCACGGCCATACAGTTTATAAGTAATATAAGTCTCTGTGTGATTACTTGGTTGGGTCTGAGCAGCAGCAGGGCTGGCAGGTGAGAGAGTTGTCCTGACTGTGGGCCAGGCAGGACCAAGAAAACTCTAGCTACAGTTGATGGTGACCTTGATCAGCTGGGTGACCTGGTGGTGTCAGATTTATCTACTTTAAAGTTACTTTACCCTCCCCCACAATGTTGTCTTTGGAAAGATACTGTTACATGTAGCCCATACTTCCATCGGAGAGGGAAGCGCTCCTGTTATGGCTTGAAAAGGGATGGGGAGTTTGAGACAGGGTCTGGTGTAGCTCAGGCTGACCTCAGATTTGTTACACAGATGTTTAACTCTGTTGCCTCCACCTCCCAAGTACTAGAATTATAGGCATGTTCCACCACTCCAGGTTTATATAGATCTGGAGATAAACCTTGAACTTTATGCTTGGTTGGTGAGAACTCTGTCAAGTTTGGATCCTAAAAGGCTCATTTGTCAGGCTTGATCTCCAGCATATGATACTGTTGAGACCTGGAAGGAGGAAGGTAGATCATTGGGGAAGTGCCCTTGGGAGATACACCCCTTCCACTCCCACCCTGCTGCTTCCTGGCCTCTAGGCCGTGAGCAGACCTCCTCTGCTACATGCTTCCCAATGTGATGGGCTGTCCCACCACAAGGCCAAGTGAGCATGGACTAAAACTGAACAAAAATAGTTCTTCCTCTGTAGAAGCTGCCCAGTCGGTATTTTGTCAGAGTGGAATCACGCTGGCTGTGCACTTCTTACTATTTCTTAACTTGAGTTTTGATGCCTTGAAATAGAGCAATTGGTTCTAAGGTCAGGTTGTTGCAGTGCTGTACTTGATGATGATCAAAACTGAAAGAACATTCTAGGTGGTGGTAGTGTTCCCACAGGTATCATATATGTCAGAACTTAGACACATACACATTTTATTGTGTATGAGTAATTCTGTAATATATTACTTGCTTTTCTGTTGCTGTGACGAAGTACCCAGACACAGAACAACTTAGATGAGAAACATTTTGGTTCACAGTTCCAGAAGTGATGACATCCATTGTGGGGAAGGCAGTCAGGAAGTAGAGTGAACAGAAATGGAATCAGGCTGTGAAACCTCAAACTCAGCCAGGCATGGTGGTCCATGCCTTTAGTCCTGGCACCTGAGAGGCAGGGGCAGGTGCATCTCTGGGAATTCGAGGCCAGCCAGAGCTACACAGTGAGACTCCATATCAAAAACAAACCCCAGAGTTTGACCCCAGTGACATACTTCCTCCAGCAAGGAAGTTTCCATAACATTCCATAACATCCTAAAGTTTCGGGAACATGCCTACACAGCACCACCAGCTGGGAGCCAAATGTTCAAACACTTGAGCCCATAGGGGACGTCTCATATTTAAACTGCAACACTCAATAAAGCTGGCTTCCTGTTTTTAAGGTAAACAAGTGCTGGTGATAGAGAGCATTCATGAAGACGTGGGTCCCGTCACTGGCACCACCACATAAGTGAGACATGCCTGTATTCTCAGCACTGGGTGGAGACAGGAAGGTCAGAAGTTTAAGGCCCTCCTTAGCTGTGTAGGGGGCTTGAGGCCTGCCTGGGCTAGAGACCCTGTCTCAAAACAAAAACAAGGTACTTCACAAAGACAGACTAGAAGGGATGATGGAGAGATGGCTAAGTGGCTAAAATCACAAACTCTTCCTGCAGAGCACCCAAGTTCAGTTCCCAGCATCTACATTGAGCAGCTTACAACTGTTTCTTATTACAGCCTGGGTGATCCAACGTTTCTAGCGTCTGTAAGCACTCAAATGCACACGTTGCACACATTGCACACAAACAGAATTAAAAATAATATAATCTTTTTAAAGGCTTGAAATTGCAAACGACTCATGCTATTCCCAGCATCCTCTCTGCTTCCTGCTTGTGGATCAAGGTGTGAGCTCTCAGCCGTTTCTGCCACCATGCTTTTGCTCTGGCATCTGAAAGCATAAGCCCAATTCAATGCTCCCTTCTCTAAGTTGCCTTGGTCATGGTGTTTTGTCACAGCAAGAGAAAAGTACGCTGAACACCTAGAAACTCAACCACCTTGAACACTTTACCACAAGGTGACCCTGTAAAGTGTTTTCTTGGTCAAGCCCAGTCTATTTAAAAAATATAGTGAAGCCAGGCATGGTGGTGGCATATGCCTTTAATCCCAGCCCTCGGGAAACAGATCTGATCCGGAGTTGAAGGCCAGCCTGATCTATGTAGTGAGTTCCAGGCCAGCCAGAACTGCTAGTGAGAACCTGTTTATGTGTGTGTGTGTGTGTGTGTGTGTGTGTGTGTGTGTGTGTGTGTGTGTTTAAAAACAGTGAAGCTGAGCTCTATAGTGTGGACCTGTTAGTCCCAGCTGTTTGGAACATTGAAGCAGAAGGCTTACTTGAGCCCAGGAGTTGGAGACCATCATGGGCAACTTAATGAGATCCGATCACAATGATAATAAAGATTCTACACTTGTTTGTTTGTTTGTTTGTTAGTTTTGTACTGTTCTCAGAGTCTCATTATGTGGCTCTAGCTGGCCTGGAACTTACTATGTAGACCAGGCTGGCTTGGAACCCACCAAGATCTGTGTGTCTCTGCTTCTGAGTGCTTGGGATCAGAGATGGGGCCATCACACCCTGGGGCACTTAATTTTTAAGCCTTATTAGTGATGTTAACCTTATTAGTTATACCTTCAGGTCCAACATACATTTTCATATACACAACAGTATGGTGATCTGCTATCCATGAGGAGTAAGTTCCAAGACCCCCAGTGGCTGCCTGAAGCCACAGATAGTGCTAACACATTTCAAAAATGCTTCCTACCCACACATACCTGTTGCTGTGGTTTGGATCTTTATATCTCTCCAAGGCCATGTGTCCTTGGGTTGGCAGTACTGGGAAGTGATGGAATCCTCAAGAGTGAGGTCTACTGTCCCTGGTGCTTGAACTGGCTTGTGGGAACCCAATCCCCATGCTGGGTTGTCTTCCCCAACCTTGACGCAGGGGGAGGTGCTTGATCCTGTCTCAACTTAATGTACCATGCTTTGTTGATGCCCATGGGAGGCTTGCTCCTTTCTAAATGGAGACAGAGAAGGAATGGATGGGGGAGGGATGGAAGGGAGGTGGAGGGAAGGAACAGAAGGGAAACTGTAGTTGGTATGTAAAAAAAATGAAAAAAATTAATTCAAAAAACAAAAAAGAGGTCTAGTGGGAAGTCCTTAGGTCACTAGGGGCTGCCTCTGAAGGGGATTGTGGGGATTGGCTTCCTTGTTTTTCTCTCCCTGGCTTGTCGTGGTTGAGTAATTTTGCCTTTTCTTCCATTTGCTGCCTTCTTTTCCTTATAAGTTGATATCCAGATATTTATCACAGTATAGAAAGCTGCCTAACATACTTATAATAAAGCTCAATTTATACCAGACAGTGGTGGCACACGCCTTTAATCCTAGCTCTTGGGAGGCAGAAGCAGGTGGGTCTCCGTGAGTTCGAGGCCAGCCTGGTCTACAAAGAGAGTTCCAGGACAGCCATGACAGTTACACACAGAAACTCTGTCTTGAGAAACTTTAAAAGGGGGAAAAAGCTCAATTTATTAGTTATGTACAGTAAGAGATTGATAAGAATGGAATAGTTATAACTGGTATAATTAGTCATACTGATGCTCACCCTTTCTCTTGAGATGATGTGACGTAACACGATGCCTGTGCGGTCAGATGACGTGAGGTCAATGGTGTGGGCACCGTGACAGTGGGTGAGGGCTCCTTTAACATAAGCACTGTGATATAGTGGCGATTGCTCCAAGTAACTCAGTGGGAAAGTGGTGTACACAGTATTAGTGCGTGGGCAGTTGGATGACTCATGGGCTGGGAATGTAGCCAGGTTGGTGGAGTGCTTGCCTGGTCTGCAGAAGTCCTGGACTCACTTCCCAGCACCACATAAACTAGGTGTGGTGGTGTGCACCTGTCATTACAGCCTCTGAGTGGCAGAGGACAGTCGGCTTGGTTTCAGTTCCAGAGCAGATCTGCGGCCAGCCCAGGCTATCTGAAACCCTGCATGAGTAAATAAAATTTGAAAACAAATCAGATGATTCATATCCTAGGTGGGATGAAGTAGAAAGACTACTGCTCAAAATGGTGCACAATTTTAAACGATTGTTGTATTTTCAAATTGCAGTTGACCAAGGATAACTAAAATGTCAGAAAGGGAAACTGAGGATACGGTGGGGGCGCTGTCAAGAAAGCTCCAGGGTCTTCATGGTTTAAAAAGTATTTGGGGGCTAAAGAGCTGGCTCAGCAGCTAAGGGCACTAGTTACTCTTCCAGAGGACCTGGGTTCTATTCCTGGCACCCACATGGTAACTTAAAACTGTAACTCCAGTCCCAGGGTATCCAACATGCCCTTCTGTATTGGGGGATTTATTAAAGCAACTCCACGTAGTTAAAAAGGCTTATTTTGGGGGGTAACTTACAGCTAGTAAAGGGGTTGATTACAGGATCTGGGAGAGGTGAGGTGCAGTCCAGCTGGGTTTTCTGGAGAACTCAGCTCAGTCTACCATCCAGCAGCCAGGATTACCAGGAACCATTTGGCACATCCAGATCTCGGGTCTTAAGGGCTCCTGTCTCGCCCCGCCTAGGGACCAGTCATAGGTAGGCCTGACAGTTACCGGAAGCCTCACTGGGGGTCGTACTTCCAGGTCAAAGCTGGAACAGCTACCCACTACACTTCTGTCCTCTACAGGGCTTCAGACATGCATGTGATTCACAGACGTGTATACAGACAAAAGTGTGTGTGTATATGTATATACATATATGTATATATATTTGATAAATAAAATGGTAAAAAATTACTTGGCCATGGTTTGGTTGGTTGGTTGGTTGGTTGGTTGGTTGGTTGGTTTTTTGTTTGTTTTTTTTTAAGACGGTTTCTCTGTGTAACAGTCCTGGCTGTCCTGGAACTCATTTTGTAGATCAGACTGGCCTCGAACTCATAGAGATCCGCCTGCCTCCCAAGTGCAAGAATTAAAGGCATACGCCACCACTGTCTGGCTTGGCCGTGTTTTTATCAAATGATAAGCATTTTCACCTAAGCACTGATTCAAGCATGTGAGCCACTGACTCAGTGGACTTTGATTTTAATAAAGCCTACGTGGCACTGTGGACCAGGCAGTAGGCTACATCACAGCTACACACACTGCATGGTAGGAAGGATGAGCCTAGATATACTGATGCAGTAGACAGGGCAGGAGAAATCAGAGAAGGGTAACGTGGAATCGCCCGGGGTGAGATGCATTTCTAGACAGGCTCTGAGAACAGATCCCAAGTGACAGATCCCAACAGATTCCAGCAGCCGTGTTCACAGTCTCTCTGCTGGGACAATGCTCCAGATGGAACAGCTTCAGAAGAGGAAGGCCTTGTTTTGCTTCATGGTTTCAGAGCTTCTAGCCCAGTGGTTCTCAACCTTCCTAATGCTGCGACCCTTTAATACAGTTCCTCATGGTGTGGTGACCCCCAACCATAAAGCTACTGCATTGCTTCTTCATAACTGTAATTTTGCTACTGTGGTATCTGATATGTGAACCCTGTGGAAAACTTGTTTGACCCACAAGGGGGTCATGACCCACAGGTTGAGAATTTTTTCTAGCCCGTGGTTGTTTGGCCATTGTGCTTTGGGTCTATTGCAGCATTGTACATCAAGGTAGGAGTGTGTGATGGAGGAAGCCTGTTCACTGGAAAGTGAGGGAGAGAGAGAACAGGGCTGGAGTCCCAGTGTTCCCAGTGTTCAAGGGGGGCGTGCCTCAGTGGCCTAACTTCTACTATGCCCCACCACCCAAAGGTCCCACCCCTCTTTATGGCACCACAAGATGAAATCATGCCTCAGCACAGGGCCCTTTGGGGACATTTGCAATACAAGCCATGGATCAGTGTATGTGCATTTATATAGCTTTGGACTCAACTCCGGCTTTCAAATTGCCCTCTTCTATTGGGAGAATTTGCACCAACTAAGTCCTGACTAGACAGAGTTCTTGGCTTACATATATAGGCCACAGACCTAGTGAGACATGCCCAGGAGAGATTTTCAAGAGGTCTCAGGTGCTCAGGGAATCTGCTTTCCAAGAGTCAAGGAGGAAACACTTGGTTTTGTGGGCAGCAACAGCATCCTGGCTGGTGTCCAGATTCTGGACTCTGTGATGGATTGTGGTAGGAGCAGTTCAGTGTGGTGGATCTTGTTCCTGGCTGTTTCTTCCCCTCTTGCCTCTCTGGCTCTCCAAGACACTGTGTGACTCCCTTAGAATCATTTGATTATCCCCAGCCATGAAAAGTGAAACAAGAATTAGAAGGGTGGAAGGTGGGAAGGCAGGATAGAAGAGTAAGTACGGGGAGGGATGACTTACACTAAAGACTCCTGAAAACGCCATATGGAAAGCTAATACTGTAGAAGCTTCCTAAAATACATATAGACATATATATGTATATTTTTCTAGTTCCTTTTTGGGTTTTTTTGTTTTGTCTTTTGGTTTTGGTTTTTCGAGACAAGGTTTCTCTGTGTAGCTTGGGTGCCTGTCCTGGATCTCGAGCTGTAGACCAGGCTGGCCTGGAACTCAGAGAGATCCCCCTGACTCTGAGTGCTGGGATTAAAACGTGTGCCACCTTTGCCCAGCTGTGGTACTATTTTTTTTAAGAGTTACCCTTTAACAGGAAAACAGCCTTTCCTAGATACCATAGGCTATCAAATGAAAGACACAGTTTGCCAGTTGTGGTGACACACACCTTTAATCACAATACTCAGAGGCAGAGGCAGGTAGATCTCTTTATTAGTTTGAGGCCAGCTCTGGTCTACATAGTGAGCTCCAGGCCAACCAAGGCTACTTAGTGGGACCCTGTCTCAGAAATAAAGGTATAGGTTACATATTTTCCAATTATTAGCCAGTGGGGTTCTATAGACCTCCTGAACATTATAGGCTATTGCCATTCTTTTGTTTACCTTCCAGAACTTAATGGTAAAGACCCTATTTTTGAAGGTACCACATACTTAAGTCATAGGACATTGAGAAATTAAGCTGATACTGACCTAGAAGTTTCATCCCTATTGGCTAGCTTTCATAGGTGTTATGTACGCTACCGGAGGAGAAAAGTGATCAATAGTCTTACCCAGATGTGACTCTTAGGAGGTGCAAAAATGACCAACCTGTCATATGCCCACTGGCGCAAAAGTGGCATGATTGTTATGGGAGTAACCAACTACTTTTTTATTTGGATTTAGGACCCACTCCACAAGATGAAACTCACACGTGGCATCATTAACAGGGTAGATCATGGGCTCTAGGAGAGAACTACAACTACTAAATGGACATAGTATTAAACCAACTCCTAATGGCTTATTGCCACACCCATAGATAAGTGCATCTCCCAACCCTCCTTGGAGGAGCTTCTTTTGCAGTAGATGGTAATTAACATGGAGACACGCAACTGGTCATCATTGCCAGCATAAGAGACTTCAGAGTGCTCAGCTCTAAATGGGACATCCGTATCATACACACAAAGACACCCCCCCACAAGACTCTGGGATCATGGTAGAAGAGTGGGTATAAAGATTATAGGAGCCAGAGGCAGGGGATGACTACAGCCAAGAGTGCTTCCTGGACACAACAGGGCAGTTGCACATATGAATTCACAACAGTTGTGACAAGCATGCACAAGACCCCAGTGTCAAGCCAGATGAAATCTGAGAATGGAGAAGAAAGGTCGTGAAGTCCCACCCATAGCTGAGGAGTTAGTTGGCAGTTGATGGCTACTGGGAGAATGGAAGTCAATTCTCTTCAGGTACACAGCCTGAGAGTCTGCCCATGCTCAGTAGATGGCCCTATACCCATGCACATATTGGCAGCATTAAGTGGACTTAGTGGGTTAGAAAAACAAACACATGAAATTGGGGATGGGAAATATTGGGGAGGGGAAATAGAGGAGCAACTGGAGGGATGGTAATGAGGGATGGACTTGACTGAAGCACATTCTATGCATTTAAGAAAATCTCAAAAAAAAAAAAATTCTTACCAGGAAAAAAAATTCCTGCCCCTTCCCTTTTCTTTGCTCACCATTGATGGTGCTCACCATAATGCTCTGTGGTTTGTCCACTGGTGTGTGGTCAACACTCCACTAAGGACAAGTTCTCTGGCCTCTCCTGGAAGAAATTACCAGGTGCCTTATTTTTTAAAAAACTGGGGTTGGCCAGGTGTTGGTGGTGCACGGCTTTACTCCCAGCAAATCTCTGAATTCAAGGCCAGCCTGCTCTACAGAGCAAGTTCCAGGATAGCCAGGACTACATAAAGAAACCCTATCTTGAAAAACAAAAACAAAAAATAAAAAACAAACAAAACAAAACAAAACGGGTTAAGGGAGCTGGAGAGATGGCTCAGCAATTAAGGATACTTCCTGCTCTTGCAGAGGACCTGGGTTTAGTTCCCAGCCCCCACATGGAGGCTCACAACCATTGGAAACTCCAGTTCCAGAGGATCTGATGCCGCCTTCTGCCCTCTGTGGTCACCAGGCAGGCAATGGTGCTCGTGCATGCATGGCAGGTAGAACACTTAAAAAGTTTTAAAAACCTAAAAAAAAGATAAATAAAAATAATTAAAAATAAAGGGCTAAGGTTAAAAACCAAAGTGGGGGCTGGGCCTGTACTTACCCAGCATGCATGAGACCTCAGGTTCAGTCCTCAGTGTGGCTAGAGCAACAGCAAAAGCCAGAGGAGGGGTCTCTGTGAGTGGGGAAGAAAATACAGATGCAGATAGAACAAGTTAATACCGTGTGGTCCTCGACTGTAAATGAAAGTCTCAATTGGAGCACAAAGGGTACTTTATTCTAAAGGTTCCAGCTTCCTGAGTTCAGAGTTACAGCACATGGGTTTGGCCTCCAGCATCGATTAAAAATAATAATAATAAAAATAATTTTAAAAGACAAAAACAAACAAAACCTACCTTTCTAACTGAAAGGCCACGAAACAACAAGCGAGGGACCAAGGCACATACCCTGTGCCCAGATTAAGACCTTCACATTTCATTCTCTAAGTGACATCAGGATATATTAAAGAAATGGCTGGTGGGTAGCGGGAGCAATGTATGCGGTGGAAGTGCAAGAAAGATGTGTGTGCAAAGATGCCTGGGATTGAGTCAAAGGACTCTTGGCAGCTGAAGTGACTCCCACTGGTCAAAGAGAGCATACTTTAAACATGCAAATGCTCAAGGATGAACGTGAACCAAGTTTAAGTGCCCAGCATCCTGTCCTATAAAAGCAACAGATTGTGCTGGGAGTATAGCTCAGTGGTGCAGCATTTGCCCAGCGCATAGGAAGCTCTGGCCCCAACAACTGTGAAATAAAAACCAGCAAAACAAAAACAATTAGTCTGCAATAGATTGGATATAAAGAGGCCCCCACAAGCTGCGTGTTAAAGGCTGGGTCTCTGTTGGTGTAGTTGAGAGGTAGTGGAAATCTCAGGAGGTGGGAAACCATTCAGTCTCTGGGGGCATGCCCTTGAGAAGGACATGCTTCCACCGTGCTATCACATGTCACTACAGGCCTCAAAAGAATGCAGACAACTGACCACATACTGAAACAGTGCGTCAGGATACAGCCTTCTTCTTCGTATGTCGATTATGTCGGGTATTTTGTTACAGCGCCAGAAAGCCACTAAATACCCTTGGGAGATACCAAGGAATCAACCTTTTAAACCAGCTCAATGAAGGAAGAGATGAGCAGAAGTTTCCTTACTATCTCCCTGCCTTCCTTTGGGTGTGTGTGTGTGTGTGTGTGTGTGTGTGTGTGCATGAATGTGTGTGTGTATGTGCATGTGCAAACACTAATATTATCATGGGGTAACTAAACAGATGTTGTGAAGACTTACTTTCTAAGTATTCCAACAAGTCAATAAACAGGAATGATGAGTTCAATATTACTGTTTCCACTCCCTAATGAATTAAAGCATGGAGCATACATTAGGAGACAAGAAGCAACCAGATAGGAATCCCATACTAAAATACACTTGTAGGGAGCTGGAGAGATGGCTCAGTGGTTAAGAGCACTGTCTACTCTTCCTGAGAACCCAGGTTCAATTCCCAGAACCACATGGCAGCTCACACCTGTCTGTAACTCCAGTTCCAGGGCTTCTGATACCCTCACACAGACATACATGCAGGCAAAATACCAATAAACATAAAATAAAAATAAGTTAAACAACAACAACAACAATAAAAACACTCCCTGTGAAGTCACTTCCCTCCAAAAAGGGAAGCAAACCTTTGGGACTACAAGATGGCCCATTGGGTAAGGGTGCTTGCAGCCAAGCCTCATGGCCTGAATTTGATCCCTCAAACCCACAGGGTGAGAGTAGAGAACACATTTTAGTAGGTTGTCCTCTGTCCTTAACACGTGTGCCACTGAGGCAGAGCATGCGCACACATACAAAAGTAAACAAACAAATGTGTAAGAACAGAGAGTAAGCCTTTGTCTGGTGAGTTTCTGGACAGGATGGTTTTTAGGGAGAACCAAGGTCCCTGGGAGCCCAGCGAATAGACTATAGAATGAAAGTGCAGACCATGAGCAAAATGCAGCTGCAGGAGAGTCTGCACAGAAACAGTGGGGAACCTCAGTGAACACATTGTAAAGGGGAAGTTAAGAACAAAACAAGATGGAGTAGGGCTAGATGTGGTACACACCTGTAATCCCAGCACTTGGGAGATGAGGGTAGGAGGGTGATGAATTTGAGGACAGCCTGCCTAAAATTAATAATAAAAAACAGTAATAAGACCTTGTCTTAAAAAAAAAAAAAGCCAAAAGTAGATGTTAACATGCAGAGATTCAGGTCCAGATTACCAAACTAAGTAAAGACAGAAATAACCAGAGAAATTGGTACAGCAATTTCTCATAGTGGTGAGAGAAGAGATTGCTTTGGGGACAGATGTGTGATTTGAGGTGAAGCTGATGAAGTTCTGGAGGCTGTCAGGCATGGTGGCACATGTCTTTAATCCCAACACGCAGGAGAGGAAGGCATGTAGGTCTCTGTGAGTTCCAGGTCAGCCTGGGCTACATAGTGAGACTCTGTGTCAAATAAACAAACAAACTAACCCACTAACTCTACAGGTAGAACCCAATCGTATTCTAAAAAAGAAAAATGAAAGTTTTGGGGTGTCAACATGCCACAGGTAGAAAAATTCCACACCTGGGATGGGCTACACATGAACTGAAAAATGGTGTATAAGATTACACTCAGCTACACATATGAGGTATGTATGAAAAGTAAAAGAATTTTGTGGTTAGAGCTTTCTCTTTTAGCTCATAGAACTACATAGGTGCCTTACCCATAGAAGGCTTTCATGTGGCTATTTGAACACAATGCATTCATTACAAATCCTGAGGAAGAGAGATGGCAGCCCAAATCCTTCCTAGGGATCACTGTGTGGGATCAAGGTGTTGAGTACACTCTGTGCATGACGGAAGTTGTTTAGCCCTATGCTAATTAAGTTCAATCCATTTGGCTTAATCCTCATAAAATTACAATACGCTTTTGTTTCCAAACTGTAAGTGAAGAAACTCAACAACAGGCCGGGCCTAAAGTTGAGATGGCTTGGGGAAAGCAATAAATTTTATGATTCTGCCGCTGATGATGGCACCACCCTTCCTCAGAGGTTTGATGTAGACCTTTGCATTCAGAATACAGAGTCGTTGGTGGCGCATGCCTTTAATCCCAGCACTCGGGAGGCAGAGCCAGGCGGATCTCTGTGAGTTCGAGGCCAGCCTGGGCTACCAAGTGAGCTCCAGGAAAGGCGCAAAGCTACACAGAGAAACCCTGTCTCGAAAAACAAACAAACAAAGAAACAAAAAAAAAAAAAAAAAAAAAAGAAACTCAACAACAGCCCAAGCAAGGACTTAATATACTGATATTTAGCTTCCTGGACTGCCATCACTCAGTCTGTTTTGCAACAGCATTTTGAGAGTCCTTATGTTTAGCAGGAAGATAAAAATATACTATAAGGTGTGCAGCAATGTCAGGAAGAAGAGCTTGGTTGTGCCTGGGGAAAGTGTCACAGATCTAATGTGCCAGGTGAACGTGGGTCTCACCATGAGTAGGCAAAGTGGTTATGGTGAGCAAGGGGGGGTGCTGGAGACAAATGGAGTGGTTTGTCACAGCCAGGGGCCAGGAAAGGAACAGGTAGAGTTAGCGTGGGGACACTTACACCATTGGTGCTTAAAAGGTGCATTTGTACCACACAAAGCAACTTCCACAGGTAAAAGCGATAAGTTGACCCTTCTTAGAGGTGATATAAAGACATGAACAAGGGGTCCTCATTCTGAGTTCTGTTCATTTTATATCTCTCCTACACCTTTTATTGCTTCAGGTTTTTCCTCTTCCTTGAAGGAGCATCCCTCAGACTTTCTGGTCCTATTGTCTTAACCAGTAACAGAGTCTTGGTGACTCTAAGCTTGAGCTGGATCTCCACGCCATGGCTCTACCTTCCCATATCATCACCAGCTTAAGCAGGTGGTTCAGCCAGAGTCAGGCCCACATATGTCCTCTAAGCGACGTGCCCCGAAGACATGGATAAGTTGGAGAAACCCTTGGAGGGTCCTAGGAATGTGAACTCAACTTTCCCAGCAGGCACTGTGCTCTGAGAAATCCAGGGAGAGATGTCATAGCAGTCTTGGAGCAAGGCGATCCAGGATACGGAGGGACATGGTAGTGCAGTGGGGAAGGCACATAATAAAGGCTGGCTAGATGTTTGTGAGTTATCCTAGTACAGTGAGAGATGACAGGGTCTGCATGTTCGTGTGTGTGTGTGTGTGTGTGTGTGTGTGTGTGTGTGTGTGTGTAATGTTGGGTATCAAATCCATAAACACTCATATGATAGCTACTCTATCACTGAGCTACACCCCAGGTTTGGGGTATAACCTGGTTGGCTTGGAACTCACTGTGTAGACAAGGCTGGCCCTGTATACCACTACACCCAGTTTATATATACTTTATGAGGATTAAACCAAATGGATTTAAGATGTTAGCATAAAGTTTGCTCTGTCCTGTTGGAGGTCATGGTGATGTCATAGGTATGCACATGGGGGTGCATAACACAGGAAGATGACTCTTCCTCTGGATTTGCAATTTGTGGCATTGCCTTACATTCAAATGGCCACGGGGGTGCCTTTCACAGAGATGTACATTTAGCTCTCTGAGATAAAGGATGAAACTCTAGGAACACGGGAGAGAATGTGAGTCATTCCTTTCACAACAGAATAGCAGGTTCAGTACAGTGACTACCTTTGAGTCTTTGCTGCCTCCGATCTGGCTGACTTTCAGTCATTCACTAATTAAAGGGTGTTGTGCCCGTTGTAATCCGAAGCAGGGAGTTAGTTTTCCATATCTTCCATTTGGCGTCAGAATGCTTTGTAGGCAGTAGGGCAGCAGATTTGTTTTCCTGTGCATTAAATTGACATAACTCACACTTGGAGGACTTGGGCCAGTAAGACCCAGCAGTGCAACGATAGAGTGCAGACAGACAAGAAGAGTCTCATGGCGGAACTTGTCTGTCCATCAAGACAGGACAGGCTGAGCCTCATGGTGGTGCACGCCTTTAATCCCAGCGCTCGGGAGGCAGAGGCAGGCAGATCTCTGTGATTTTGAGGCCAGCCTGGTCTACAGATTGAGTTCCAGGGCAGTCAGGGCTACACAGAAACCGTGTCTCACAAAAAAAAAAGAAAAGAAAAGAAAGATAGAACAGACAGGTCTATGTCAGTAGACACAACCACCAACTCTCATTGGTGTGAAGTCACCAGCATTGCCACATCACTTATATCCAGAATACACCAGCTCATTGTGGCTGCTGAGGGACACAGAGTCAAGCAGATTATATAATTTTAAGAAGATGGATGAGTTCTGCATGGAAACTTGAGGATTGTTGATTTCAAAGTAGGGCTTTCAGTTTTGTTCACTCTCCTTTCCCAAAGCGTAGGGCAGTGTCTAGCGCATACTACAAGCGCAACAGTTTTGGTTCACTATTCAAGACCGCAGAATACCAGTGGAGAAATACTCAGGCGGTTGCTGAAGTAGAGCGAGCACGTCTGATGTCTATTCTGGGAAGGCAGGTTTTCTTATCAGAGGTGAATTGTCAAGAAGGAAAGAGTAGGGGCCTGGAGGATGACTCAGTCAGTAAGGGCTCTTACTGCCAAACCTAACCTTCCATCCCTAGAACCCTCAGGGTGGCAAGAGACACCCGAGTCCTTGCAAGTTGTTCTCTAACACACAAACGGAACAACAACTACTACAGAAAATTGAAGGGAGTGTAGAAAAAAAAAAGGAGGAGGTCGACGAGCGAATGTTGGGATCCTTGGTGTCTAGGGGTCAGAAAGGATTACGAAAATACAGAAAGGGCGCTTTTCAAGAGGGATCTACAGTCAGTATGTGATGTCGTATGTGATGTCGCAAACAGTTGGAGGATGACTCTGAGGACCTACTGTCATTTTTCTGGGCACAGGCCACTGTCAGGTCCTCCCACAGCGAAAAGGCTGCCTCTGTCCCCAGGAGGAGGAAGGGCCTTGCGTCCCTGGCACATGGCACGCGGGGAAGGCCGGGTCTTGCAGCAGCTGGCTCGGGTTTTGGAGGGACACAGGCATCTCTGGCAAGATGATGGATTGTAGGGAAAGGTCCAGGGGAGAGAGATGAAAATTGCGTAAGGGGATGGTGGAGAGATGGTCGGTATCAAAGGGCGGAGGCGAGGAAGGGCTGGGCTCCAGGAGAAAGAGCCACCTGTGAGAAAGAGGAAAGCGCCAGAGCTTCGCAGTGTTCCTTTTCGGGGTTCTGGCCGGAGGGGAGGAGCTTCCTGGGGGGGCATGGCGGAAGGCGGGGCCGGCCGCAACAGGTGTACGGGCGCGGATGCTGGCTGGCTGGCGGGGCGGGCCGATCGGAGAGGCCACACCCTGAAACTACCTGCGCGGGGAGGAAGGATGAGAACGAGAGCCTCCGCCGCCGGCTGGGCGCGCTGGGCCTGCCCCGGAACTTGGCCCGCACCACCCCTTGCGCCCCGCGTCCCTCGTGTCCCCAACGCCCCGCGGGCCATGGTAGTCGGCTGTCCGCAGAGACCACGCGTGTGAGACCGGCGATCGGGCCGCCGAGACCATGGGGAACAATAGGGGCCGCAAGGCCGGAGGGGGTTCGAAGGACTTCGGCGCGGGACTCAAGTACAGCTCCCGGGTAGAGGTGGGCAAAGGCCGGGGACCCGGGGCCGGGCGTCCACAGTTCGGGTCCTCGCGCACCGGCACCTGCGCGCGGCCCTCAGTTTCGCCCGAGCTCCGCTCTACGGCCCGTAGGTGGCCCGGGCTTGGGCGCACAGGTGGAATTTCCTGTTCGGTGGGTGCCTGGCCGCTGGTAGCAGGGCGGGGCTGGCCGGACCTCGGTCCCAGATCAGTCTTGCTCTGGCCACCGAGGAGGCGGGAAGCCCCAGGGCCCGGAGGCATCGGGGCGCGCCTCCTGCCTCCTGCCCTCTCTCTGGCTTGAAAAGAGGACCTCCTGTGGGGGTCCCCATTGTTCTGGGTTATCAGTGCTCTGAGTGGGTGATCTGGGCTATGGCAAGGACGTATCCGTGGGTCGGAGAAGACTTGTCTGCCGTTGGCCTCTGCAGAAACTCATTTTAGTCTTCCTGGTCAAAACGGCGCTTTGGAACTTTGGTAGGGGTAATCTCTGAACAGAATTTTGTCCACACCGAGCGTGGAGCTGAGGGCTTGTTGGCCCTTGAGAAGGTGGCTGTCTGGGCAGTGGTGAGGAAGGCTCTGTCTTGAGACTTTTGTGGGAAGATACTGAAGCAGGAAGCAGAAGCGTGGAGAAGTCTCTTGAAAGACCTCAAAAGCACGATACTTTAGCGTACACAGAGTGAGGGAGGGCGTTAGTCACCTTACTGAAGGACACACACGGGGTGGGGTGGGGGCCAGTGCTCTGGTGGAACTAGCAGCCAGGTATTTCCTGAACCGCAGCAACAGACTAGTGAGCGAGGCTTGTTGCTCTGGCAGAGGCAGTTTCCTGGAGCCTAGCTTCCCCTTCCGACACTTGGCGCTCATGCACCCTGTCTGCAGTGACTTGCAGAAGCCCAGGTCTGGGGGGCCTGCTGCCTCCGCTTTTCTGTTCCTTGCGGCCGGAGTCCCAGTAGCCTGTGCTTCAGCCCTGCTGGGAGATGCATTCCGGCATCTGCCACCTGCCGCCGCCTTCTCTTCCTTTCTGTAATTGGGATGTTTGTGAATGCTTAGTAATTGCCTGCTTGGGGCTCCTACTTCCTCGACAGGTAGCCTGCTGTATGGTGTTGAGTTTCTGGACAGTTTTTCTCCCCGTTTTGTCCAAGTTTGCCCTACCTGATTTCCCTTTCAAAGACTGTTGCTGATACTGAAAGTGGTTCCTCTGGGGGCTGAACTCAGTCTCCTCTTCGGGCTACCCGTCCACTTCCCCCCCCCAAGGGGGGGGATGCACAAAGTTCCTCCCCAAATGGAGGCAGGGTGGGGCTCACCTCTCTGGTCCCTGGGCTTCTGCTGGATTACTATTCACCAGGAACTCCACCTTGTCTTCCCCCTAGGTCCTCATTCATCTCTTCTCCACTTCTTGGGTTACTCCCACTTCATTTCTGCCGGTTTCTTTCTCGTAAATCATTTACTCTGTCTTTTTTCCAGCCATGCCGGAAAAGACTATCCTAGGGAGCTCTCAGAGACCAATATGATGTGATTGATTCCTTTAAGGAACTAACAGTCTTGCCGGGCATGTGAACAGACACACACAAAGTTTGTCACGAGGCAGTGTGTCTGCAAGAGAGTAGTCAGTCACAGCTCACTTTCACATCTCCAGGAAGTGTTCAAGTATGCCTCTTACCCGAGGCTTGATTATACTTCCCTGGCATCACTCAGCCGTGCCCCTTTACAGTTGGGGTTTGCAGATCCGCCTTGGCACATTTTCTGACTGGTCTTTATGCCTGCTGCCTCTTGGGTAGCTCCTGTCACAGAGCCTAACTCAGTCATGCTGGGTCCCAGGGCAAACACTACCACAGCCTTTGGGTTCTTTGTGTCTTGATCGCCTCCTTCCCAAGACTGATTATGCTGGTGCCTGATCTCCCTCATGGCGCCAGTGGAGGGTAGGAGTTACTCTGCTGCATTGTTTGCTCTGTTGCATGTATATTGGAACTGTGTGTGCCCTGCCCAGGTATGAACAGGTGTGCAGATGCCAGATGTTATGGCCACTAATGAGAACGGAGAAGTTGGTCTCACTGAATATTGCTAAGTCCATGTTGAATGTTTGATGATGGCTGTGAAGTTGCCCTGACATAATGCATATATGATCAGTAATGATTTCCTTAGGTGAGACTCAGTGTTCCATAACTACAGAGAGGCAGATTGGGAACCTAGATGCTGTGGGTCAAAATCAGGTGTCTGGGAGCTAGACCTTCCAACCCTGAATATTTAGAGTCATCTGTTAATTGGTCAAACATTCACCCATTCATTCAGTCACGTATTTGCATAACAGGTATTTACTGAGTACCCAATGACCAAGCACGTGCCTGGTATTGAGAAGGATCCAAATCACAGTCCCTGCCTTCAGGGCCGCTGTGGGTAGTATGGACAAGCACAGAGTGGGCATTTAGTCGCCCGGTGGTGCTGGCACATGCCTTTAATCTCAGCACTTGGGAGGCAGAGGCAGGCAGCCTGGTCTACATAGTGAGTTCCAGGACAGCCAGTGCTACGCAGAGAAACCCTGTCTTGGGGGAGGGGGTGGAAAGAAAAAAGAAAGGGCATCTGTGTAGCCCAAGCTGGAATTGCCAGAGCAGATGAATTGGACTGCAGGCATCTGTGATATGGTGACGGGGGACAACATGGAACCAAAGCCCAGGGCTACCACTGTCTAGCCAGGTGGTGTGAGATGTTATCCAGTCCCAGTTAACCTCAGTTTTCCTGGCTATGAAATGGGATGGCAAGTATGACCCAGGTTTGTTGCTAAGATTCACAGGAATACTTTGCATAGGAAACCTTTGTAAATCTGCAGTGGTTTCAGATCAAGCAACAGGAGTTTTTGAGTTTAAAAGTCCCTGAGACCACTGGGAAGGTGATTTACTTGGGGGACACAAAGCAGGAGAGCCTCCCCTTTAAATGGGTTCCTGACTTTGCGGAAGTGCTGAGATGCTCGGCTGGACACTGGGCAATACACTCCAAAGGGTGTGCTGCGGCCACACCCCCAGATATAGGCCATCTTCCTGAGCTCTCTCATTTGCCAACCCCCCCCCAGCTTCTACGAAAAAGATCCTTTTTTGACAAGAACATGAGTGGCCTGCTCACCCTATTTCCATCAGATCCTTTTGGTCTCTCACCAGGCAACATGCACCTGTAGAGACTTTCTTTGTTCTCCTAAGTGCTGGGTGCTGGGTGAGGGAGAGAAGAGAGGAGGTAGCGAGCACTGAGTCTGGGAGTGTTGCGTGGGTGGGGAACAGGGGCCGGCAGTGGAGAAGAAGGCTGTTTTCTCTAGGGGGCATTAGCGGTCCCACCCTGGGTCACAGGAGCATCTGAGATTGCCACCCTCATTTAGGAATCTGGAAACCTGAGGCAGAGGGGACCACTGTCCTTTGAGAGTTGCTTGTGTGTGACTGAGTCTCCTGTTCCCAGTGGGTTTGTTTAGGCCATCTGTGGCTAAGGTGTCACAGACCGTGGAAGGAGAAGCAGTCTTGCTCCCTCCCTCAGCCTGGTCTCTGTGGACAGCAGCCTCAGAGTGTTGTGGTCCTGGAGTTCCCCTGGTGTGTGTTTGCTCTCTAGTGTGTGGTCCTGCCCGGGCTCTCAGCTTTTCTCTCCTAAATTCTCTCCTAATTTGTTCTTGAAATGGGAGGGAGAACAGGACAGAGTCCCCAGAGAGTCCAGGTCTTAAAGATACTATCTGTTTCTCTATGGTGACCACAGGGCTGGTCATCTGGGGCACTAGCTGTTGCTGCTAGTACTCGGGAGCCCATGCTATCCCCTCAGAGGTCACAGTGTCCCTCTGGATCCAAGATTGCTTCCAGCACCCTCCTGGATCCCAGAATCTGAAGTGCTCAAGCACCTTAGGTAAGGTGGCATTGCACATCCATGATTGGATTCACTGTAGGGAGACAGTCCAAGAACTTGGTCATTAGGTGGTCTGGTCAGTGTGCAAACGCTGATTGTACAAGCTGACATGGTGTATGTAGCCTGCCACATATTGGAGCTGTATAGATACTGTTGCACGTGATAGTCTTCGTTTTGTGGAGTTTGACTGTTCACATATACTCCAAACACATGCCCGTGTACTTCAGGTCATCTCTAAATTACTTATAGTATATAACACAATGTAAATAGTCATTAAACTAGAGATAAACAAATGTCAGTGCCTGTTCCCTACAGATACAGTTTTTATTTAATTATTTACCAAATATTTCTTGTGGTGATTTATTTGTGTACCCTAATAAACTTATCTGGGGATCAGAGGACAGAGCCAGCCACTAGAGGTGGCTCAGCAATTAAGAGCACTGACTAGCCGGGCGTTGGTGGCGCACGCCTTTAATCCCAGCACTCGGGAGGCAGAGCCAGGCGGATCTCTGTGAGTTCGAGGCCAGCCTGGGCTACCAAGTGAGCTCCAGGAAAGGCGCAAAGCTACACAGAGAAACTCTGTCTCGAAAAACCAAAAAAAAAAAAAAAAGAGCACTGACTGATGTTCCAGAGAAACCGGGTTCAATTCCCAGGTCATCCAGAGTGTGATCATGCCAGGATAGAATTAATAAATGAATAAATAAAAGGAGGAAGGGACCACATGACCTCTCTCTTCTCCCCCCCCCCCCAAAAAAAAAGTGACATGGCTGGGTGGACAAGGGTATATAAGGCGTGAGGAGACAGGAACTAAGCAGCAGTTCAACTGAGCCCCTCAGGGGTGAGGACTCAGAGGCTTTCAGTCTGAGGATTCCTGGAAACAGTATCGGCTGAGGAGCTGGCGAGGTTGAGGTTGGCTGGGGCTTGTTCTGCTTCTCTGATCTTTCAGCTTTCACCCCAATATCTGGTTGCAGGTTTTTTTTTTTTTTTTAATTAATATGATGGTTTAGCAATTCGTGTTACAATTTCTATTTGTTAGTAGTTGCTTGCAGTGCTAAAGATTAAATCCAGGACTTTGTGCTTGTGGGGCAAATGTCCTGCCTCTGAGCAACACTCTGGTCCTTGTTGACAACTTTCCTAGCAGCAGGGCCATACTAAAAATTCCTCTGAGGTGTGCATTTTCCTATTTTGCCCATTCTGGCTGAACTTAGTGATACAACAGGTTTCCTCTGGAAGTTTCCTGGCTGTTGTCTAACTGGTCAGAATCTCAGATCTCTGTCTGTGGTCCCTGCCGGTGATGCTGAGGTATAATGGTTATCAAGGTGGGGATGGAGGAAAGGTGGAGGATCCCTTTCTAACCTTGCCTAAATATGTGCGCTTCAGTCCGTTGTCTGATTCCCCACAGCATTGATGTGGAGAAACTAAAAGCAGAGTTTACAGATGACAACTCTGAGGCACAAAGGCCTTGTGTAAACTGCCCAAAGGCAGTGGGAGGTAGAGCAAGATTTCAGACCTTGATCTGAGTGACTTCAAAGTCCAGGAGCTTCACCACAATGCTATTATAAAATTGTGTTCCAAAGACAGGGGTGATTGACGCAGATCCCCAGCAAATCCCAGAACACATCATTAGGGCGTTGTGAGCACATAAAAAAAAGAAGTGCTGATCACCAGGCGCCAGCACGAGTGCACCCAAGTCGTCTCTCTCCAAACCTGTCTGGTTTGCCTTTTGATGGGCTGAGTTAGCCGGGAGACTAGGAGCACCGCAGATGTGACTTCCACACGGCTGTCCACAAAATGTACACTGCATGTTCATTTACTATGTGCAAAATTAAAAATCATGGTGCAATTTTAAATTGAAAAGCAATTCACCCAACCCAGGCTGACAAGTCAGATCAGTGCATTTCCTTTGCCTTGTTCCACTCCTCACTCGGTTCATGAATTTTCTCTTGTTTGTGGTGCACGAGCCATTAGCCTGGCAAAGGCAGAGTAGCGATCCTGTCCTCCGGGCGTCACGGAGGTCCGGGGACTGGGGGGCTCATGGTTGGATCGGTTTGTGAATGATTGAACATCTGTGCTACAGATGGTCCCTCTGGATGGTGACCTTCTGGCTGCTCCTCATTTCCTTCTGGGCATTGTGACTTTTCCTCTTTAGTAACAATTCAGATGGGACATGCAGACTTGGGACATTCGCCTCTTGGCTTCTGTACATGACACTAACCTGGGAGGGAAAGGCCGATGGCACTGATGGTTTCATGATGAGTCAGAAGGAGTGAGCTAGCCCTCTGGATGGATTGCCGAAATGGAACGTGTCCATCTGGGTCTGGAGGAAAAGCCACCCACGCAGCACCATTCTCCCCGGTGGAACCAGAAGCCACCTCCCTCCCTGGCTCAGGGTGAGGAGTCTACTCCACCCCAGTAACATCCAGAGTTTTGAGGTGACAGTGATCTTACCACAGGCCAGGGATGTTGTTTGTCATGTGGCTGTCCCAAATCTAAAGCAAGGGTTTTTGTTTTCTTCCCAGACTATATTTATTTAGATCTATTAAAGAATATTATAAGGACCAGTGAGCGGCTCAGCAGGCAAAAGCACTTGCCAAACAAGCCTGATGGTCATAGTTTTATTCCTGAAACTTACAAAAGCTTCATGTAGTGGCTCATATCTGTAATCCAAACACTCCTCCTGTGATGTAGAAGGTGGAGATAGAAAAAAATTCCCTGAAGCTAGAGGGCCAGCTAACCTGCAGTACATCATCACATAACAGAAAACGAGAAAGATCCTGCCGAAATAAGATGGGAAGAACCGACTCCCACACCTGCACCATGGCTCAGGAACACACACACACACACACACACACACACACACACACATAAATAAATAAAATAAAAAATTAAAATATTATTAAAAGGCTAAGAAATTGTGATATATATTCAGAGAAAATATGGTCAACCTAGATAGCCAGAATTTCTTTTTAAATGATTTATTTTTTTTAACTTTGTTGATGTTTTGCATGAATGGTGTTTTGCATGTAGATATGTCTGTGTGAGGGTGTCGGATCCCTTGGAGGTAGAGTTACAGGCAGTTTGTAAGCTGCCATGTGGGTGCTAGGAATTGAACCCAGGTCCTCTGGAAGAACAGCCAGTGCTCTTAACCACTGAGCCATTTCTCCAGACACAATATCCAGTATTTTTAAATGAGAGGGAAGTGCTGTAGCAATATGCTGTTGTTTATGCATTTTTTTCTCTCTCTCTGTCTGGTTTTTTCAAGACATTCTTACTATATAGCTCTGGTTGTCCTGGACCTCATTATGTAGACCAGGCTGGCCTTGAACTCACAGAGACTGGCCTGCCTCTGCCTCCACCTCCCAAGTGCTCTCTCAAGGTTTGTTTTTTTGTGATTACAAAAGTTAGGAGAGGGGTTTGAAGTCAAGCAGTATAGAAAGATTCAGATTAGAAAGCGACTTTTTTCTGGAATTTGTTCCCAAGGTAATGATGTAAAAATTATAAATTATTTTCATTTGTGTGTATGTGTGTGCATCACTGTGTGTATAAATACACATGTGCAGGTGTCCTCGGAGGCAGACGAGGGCATCAAATCCCCTGGAGCCACCTGATGTGGGGGCTGGAGCCGGACTTGGGTCCTCTGTCGGCGTGTGCAAGCACACCTCACCCCTGAGCCATCTCTCCAGCCCTTGCTCCCTAAGGTTTCAATCCTGTAGGTAGTGCTGTAGTTAGTTGTTGGTGCCCTCCAAAGGCCTGTATGTTGAAAGACTTGGTTCCCGGGGCGAGTCTATTGGGAGGTAGTTAGGAAGTCTTTAGGTCATCAGGGCATCCCTCTGAGGGGAGTGTGGGACACTGGTCTCTTCCTACCGTGAGGTGAGCATTTTCCTCTGCTGTATGCTGTTGCAGTGATGTTCACCACAGGCCCAGTGGGTCACGGACTGAAACCTCCACAACCGTGGATCGTGTTGAATCTTTCCTCTTTGTAAGCTGATTATCTGGCTGACAGCTGGTGCTCATTATCTCATAAGTCATCTCTTCACAGAAGAATTGGGGTTTTAGTTGATATGTGCATACATACTCTTCCCCACGGGGAATCATAGTTAGTTCCACTCTTCAGGCAAGGTCTTGGCTGTCACAACTTAATTCAAACACTTTATAATTTTTTAAATTTTATGTGCATTGGTGTTCTACCTGCATGCATGTCTGTGTGAGGGTGTCGGACCCCTGGAACTGGAGTTACAGACAGTTGTGAGCTGCTGTGGGTGCTGGGAATAGAACCTGGGTCCTCTGGAAGAGCAGCCAGTGCTCCCAACTGTGGAGCCATTTCTGCAGCCCCTTGTTCCCAAGGTTTTAATCCTGTAAGTAGTGCTTTAGCTATGGGTGCCCTCACAAGGCCCAAAGATTTGTCTTTAAAAATGTTTTACTATTTTGGGGGGATGGTACCATCGTCAATTCTCTCTTTCTACCATTCGGGTACCAGGGATTGAAGTGACGTTGTCAGGCTTGGCAATGAGTGTCTTTATCCACTGAACCATCTCACTGGCCTTTATTAAATATCTTTTTTTTCTTTTCTTTTTTTCTTTCTTTTTTGATGGGGGAGGGGGTTGTTGAGACAGGGTTTCTTTGTGTAGTCCTGGTTGTCCTGGAACTCACTCTGTAGACCAGGCTGGCCTCGAACTCACCGAGATCTGCCTGCCTCTGCCTCCCAAGTGCCGGGATTAAAGGGTGTGCCTCCACCGCCCAGCCTTATTAAATATCTTAATCCATGCTAGAATTGTAGAGCTAAAACGTACCCTGTCTCCCTCCCTTCCCCATCATGTTGAGAGTCAAGGAAGGGGTCTATATCCCACAGAGTTCTCAGAGAACATCCGATGGGTTGTAAAGGTCAAGAATTAGCCATAACCCTCCATATCTGTTCTGCAGATCTAACCAACCACTAATTGAAAATATTTGAAAGAAAACATATATCTGTATAGGCTTTTCTTGCCTTTATTCTCTGAAACATATAACACACCATCACTTTACATATATTTACATCATTTAGAGATGGACGAAGTGCACAGAAGGATGTGTGAAAGTTCTGTGCAAACAGTATTTGTTTTATATAAATGACTGCATCTGGAGACCCACAGATTTTGGCATCCAGTGAAACCTGGAATTAGTCTTCTGTGGATGGGGATGAGTGGCTTGTCCAGATGAAGATGACCCCTCTTTCAGTCTATCTTTGTTTTCCTTTGTTAATTACCTACTCTTTGAAAGGACATTTTGGCATATCACCCAAGCTTCCCCTTAGTATCTGTATGATTCCTTCTTCCCTTCCTTTCCTTTGATGGCTTTGGTGAGCTACTTGAATGTGTTCTTGGTATGATTAATGGAAATGCAGCAATAAGGCTGAGGGCTGTTCCTAACCACCGGCAGCCCCGTGGAACCCACTGGGTCAGATCTCTTGTGCTGTTGAATGTAGATCATGTTCACGGGAATATGACTAATGATGAGGTTGAGCCAGGTGGCCAGAGGTCTGGGAAGTATTCCATTTGACTGATTGGAGGAATCAAGCATGGTTAGCCAGAGAAGGCAGAGCAAAAACATGTACAGTGCTAATAGTGAAGGGGTTTTTCCGAAGCTGATCACACTGCATAGACTTGTCCTGTTGGTGTCCAGTGAGAATGAGATTTCCTGCAGAAGCAAACGGCTCCGAGAGCTTGGGAGCGGGGATGTGGCCTCACTCCCCCTCTGTCTGTCCCGCTCCAAGGCTGGAGCTTCACAGGCCCTCCTGGCTTTCCATTGCCACCTCCTGAGAGTCTGGCTTGTAATTATGGACTGTTTGCCTGCTGAGTCCTTTCACACCAACCTATCCTTAGATCTGCAGTTTAATTAGGGGCCTGGGAGCCACAGAGCAGGTGTTTCAGAATCTCACCAATTTGTGGAGGCTTGAGGGTTTTGTCTGCAGATCCGAGGGCCTCCCAAGTCACAAACGAATTGTGGTATCTGTATATCATGGGTTATTCCTCAATCACGGAAAAGAATGTCACTGATCTATTGGTAGGAGCAATGCCTTGAGTGATTCTCTAGGGAACTTTGTGTGGTGAGAAAAAGAGGAAAAAAAGCAATATTCCCTAAATCCTACACTGTAGATGTAACCAACCGCCTTATTAAATAATAAACACAAAGCCAATGTAAGGATGAAAGCCCAAAGAGGTCAGAGCTAAGAGTCTTACCCGCCTTTCCGCCAGCTAGCTTCTCTCGCCAAGAGACCTCTCCGAAAGGGAACTACTTCCTGTGTGTTCGTTTTTAAATAAGAGTCTGTTCTGCCTTCTCATTGGTTGTAAACCCAACTACATGACTGCCTCATTGCTGCCTCTCTGTATAGACCTCCAGGTTTTCTATGGTTGGTATTGAGATTAAGGGCGTGTGTCTCCAATGTTGGCTGTATCCTTGAACACACAGAGATCTACCTAGTTCTGCTTACCAAGTGCTGGGATTAAAGGCGTGGACCACCACCGCCCTGGCTTTCGCTATGGCTTGCTAATAGCTCTGACCTCTAGGCAACTTTATTTATTAACATACAAATAAAATCACATTTCAGTACAAATAGAATACCACTATACTACACATTGTGTATTTAGATACCATTTTAAAAATTATTCATTGTTGAAGCTTAAACAGATTAGTGGCTGAGGGACTGAAGAGTTTGGGGGACAGGAAGAAGGTAGGTGTGGTTCAAAAAGACAATGAGCTGGGTGTAGTGGCTCACACCTTTAATGCTGGCACTCAGGAAGCAGAGATAGGCAGATCTTTGTGAGACCAGGACAGCCTGGTCTACATAGTGAGTGCCAGGACAGCTGGGACTATGTGGGGAGACCCTGTCTTAACCCCACCCCAACCCCCCAAAAAAGACAACGGGAGGGACCTTCATGTTGGAGCGGCACATGGGAACCTACCCCCGTGGTAGAGCACATGGAAAGACACACATGTGTACAAGTCAGACAGGAAGTCTGTGGATTGCATCAATGTCACACTAGTAAGACTTTTTGAAGTGCTACCACAGGGGGAGCTCAGGCAGAGCCTAGAAAGTGTCTCATTATTTCTCACAATTTTGTAGAAATCTAAATTATCTCAACAAAAATTGCAATAATGAAAAACACACTAGTCTGTGAAATTGGAATGTAGAGTCAGTGAAAAGTCAAGAAATGAATGAGAAGAAGTCAGGAAATGCTCGCCACACCTCTCATTTCTGTTGGGGTGTGTGTGTGTATGTGTGTATGTGTGTGTGTGTGTGTATGTGTGTATGTGTGTGTATGTGTGTGTGTGCATGTGTGTATGTATGTATATGTGTGCATGTGTGTATGTATGTATGTGTGTGTGTGTGTGTGTGTGTGTGTGTGTGTGTGTTGGAGGGTGGGTCAGCCAGGCTGTGCTGTTGCACTTGGTGACTCTGGGCAGAGAGGATAGTGAGGTGGGTTGGGCCGAGTTTCAATCCCTAGCCACCGCCTCATCCCACCCCCTCCAAATCAAAGAGTCAAGTGATAAGTCTGGGTGGACTGAGGATGGAGGCTATGAGGGAGGGGTGGAGAAGAGGCCTCTCTGGTTCTGTGGCTCCAGCAGATTGCATTGGGCTGGCCTTGATGGAGTGCCCCACACCACGCCTGAGCTTGGTCTGTCCTGGGCCTGTCGAGTCTGCTCTGGACAGGTGGATGCATGGTGGGTGGGGAACTAAAAATCAAAGGGACACAGTAGAGAGGCCCTGTCATTAGCAGGAATTAGCTAATTATGATCTCTAAGGGGTCATTAACCCAGTTTTAAGAGAGGGAGACTGAGGCCCAATGAAAAGTATTTGCCCCAAGGGCTTAGGGGGCTCAGCCCAGAATCCCGATGTAGGTCACACCCACTCCACCTCACAAAAAAAGAGAGGGATTTGTGTCAGGCAGCCCTCTTCACAGTGTGTTCCTTCTCTTCTGGGGAGAAAGGTGTCTTGTGGCTGGGATGTGTGGCTTCTGTCCCCAGGCTGTGCTGGCGGCAACCCTGGGCCTCAGTTTAGAGGGCAGGCATAGCACAGCCACAGGAGGAGCCTGCTGTTCCCTGGCAGAGAGTCTTATTTCTGTGTGTTGTGGAAGCCAGGTAGGTCCTGGGGAGTTTCCCTTATGATCAAATCGGGTATGGAGACTTTCGGTTTACTTTATTCAGTGAGAGCTACTGGCCTGTTGGTGTTCTGTAGTTTCCTCACGGACAAAAATTGTGCATCCACTCATTTCCCAGAATTCATGTCTGACGGGACAGCTGAGGCCAGTGACAGGGTCAGAGAGCAAGAATGAGAGTGCTGTGTGGGAAAATGATGAAAGGGTGTGTGGAGGCCCCCGTTGTGTGTCTAGGCCTGAGGCGGGCTGGGTGAATGGGGATTGTGTGTTTCTGGCAACCCAAGGGAATTTGGGGAAGATGCCTTGACCATTATGGGAGGGTTCCCATGGCAGGAAGTATAGCCAACCCACACCACAGGAACCTTGCTTCCCGGTGGTTTGAAATAGACTGGCTGGAGCTGGTTAACCAGGCTGCCTTCTTCCCTAGTGATGAGAAGTGGGTGAGCCTGACTGCCTGGAAACTGGAAAGGGTAGGTGGAGTTTCTCAAGTCTCAGCTGCCTGAAAGTGACCCAGGTACTTGTTAAAACCTTTCCGGATCCCGGGCCCTGCCTCTGTCCAATACTCCAGGGTCTGGAGACTGGGAGAGAGGCGGGGGAATCCAGACGCTGGATGAGCTCTGTAAGTTCTAGATCATGTCTTACTAGACAAGTCTGGGGAAGGGTTGGCTGGTGTGTTCCCCAGGGACCAGAGGCGCCTCTGGGCTTTTTCGGTTGTTCAAATGCTGTGGCTGATGGCTGGGTGGGAGGTTTTTAGTGTGTGCTTTCTCTTCCATTCTCTTGTGGCCCAAAGATCCTCTTCGGATTAGAGTTTGTGCTGGGTTCTGGACTGTGGTGGTGGCTTGTTGGGTGAAGCTTCTGGTAATGGGATCTTGCAGGTGGCCGAGTTTAATGGTGGCTGCTGGTTCACTGGAGAAAGTCCTTCTCAGCAGGGCCCCTCTGGCAGGAAAGCCTTGAGGGATATTTGGGTTTGGTTCAGGCCCCTGCAAAACCCAGAATGACCCCAGTGGGTTCTTGGTTTCCCAGTCTGTATGAAAGTTAATGTTTTCCCTGTATTCCTTTAAATGCTAAAAAACAAACAACCAAAAACCAGTGTACCCACTTAATTAAGAACACTCTTGCTGGGCTGGAGAGATAGCTCAGCGGTTAATAGCACTGGCTGTTCTTCCAGAGGGCCCAGGTTCAGTTCCCAGCACCCACATGAAAGCTTACAACTGTCTGAAACTCCAGTTCCAGTGGAGTCACACCAACGCACATAAAATAAAGTTAAATAAATTTAAAAAAAAAAGAACACTCTTGCTGAGAAAAGTAAACGACCATTTGAGCTGCTGTAAAAATGGTGCCACGATGAAGGTGGCCTTCCCTCCAGTTAGCAAGCTACACCCTATCTTTGGAGTGTAATAAAGTGAAGAGCAATAAAGTGAGATATGCCCGTAATCAGCATCTCGGCCTCTGGCCTCTCTCTGACTCCGCCTCTGCTGTATACACAGAGCTGCCCATGTCCCCCAGGTTCAGCTCCTCTGGTCCAGACACAGACACCGGTTTGTTTCAGGGCTCATTCTCCACTCTGTTGTCTGAGGTGGCCTCTGGCTCTGTGATGTTTCTGGGGACTCTGGCGAGGATGTCCAGAACTGGCTGGCAAGGTTATGCTGGGTGGGTCTTCCTTGAGCGGGCAGATGTCTTCGAAATGCTATAGACTGTCTTCCTGCTGTGGCGATCACCTCTGTGCTCAGTCATGGCCACTGCACTTTCATTACTTGCTGGAAGAGCCGTAGGGATATTTTACAGTTCTCATGGCCCAGTGGTGGTGACATCATGGATGAGATCCGTCCCACCTGTTGATGGATACACTGAGTCACTGATCATGTAAGTGAAGACTGTCTGCCACACATCAGTGACAACTGGCACAATGGCTAATGCGTCCAGCCACCCTTGTCTTAGTCTCGGGTCGGAGCCACACACCTGTGTCCCCAGAAGATGAAATCACCTCTGCCCCTTGACCTTGATCTCCAGCAGCAGACAAAGGTTTGCACTTATCATGGGACTGCCCTTCACCCTCCCTGAGAGTCTGAGTAACCTCTTCAGGCTTCCATGATTTCCCCTGTCTTCCCAGAAGGTCACACCCAACTTAGAATGTGTGAGTCTGGAGTGAAGGTTTATTTCTCTCCTCCCATGATTTGGAGGGAATGACTTTGGATCTTGTATAGTGTGATGGAGAATTGACAGGCAATTGTAGCATGAATCTTAACAGGTCTTATTAATCAAAACGAACCTGGAGCCAGGTATTGGGGTGAATGCTCAGAGAGACAGAACCAGCCACAGCAACCTCACCTCACCAACTTCTCAGCCAATCCTGTTTCCTCAGACTGGAAGCCTCTGGGTCCTCATTCGAATGGATCTCAGCTGAACTGCTGCTAAAAGCCTAAAAGCTTAACCAGCCCTAGTTCCTGGTCCTCACGCCTTTATATACCTTTCTGCTTCTTGCCATCACTTCCTGGGATTAAAGGCATGTCTCACCATGCCTGGCTGTTTCCAGTGTGGTTTTGAACTCACAGAGATCCAGATAGATCTCTGCCTTTGGAATGCTAGGATTAAAGGTGTGTGTGCCACCATTTCCTGGCCTCTTATGTCTATCTAGCGGCTGTTCTGTCCTCTGACCCCAGATAAGTTTATTAAGGTGCACAATATATTGGGGGACACAATATATCACCACAGGCAATGAAAGAATTCACCCAGCTCAGACCAGAATAGAAAACGGCAAGTTTACTGAGTATACTGTGGCGAAGCCACGGATAAAGACAGAAGCAGAAGAACCTCCTGCCTTGGCCAGTTAGTTGCAGTGGTTGGTGGCTTTGGTTTGAGAGCCATCCTCAAGCCCACCACCTGCCATGCAAATGAGGGCAGTCCTGATTGGTTGACGTTTGACTCTGGGGGAAGTCTGGGTTTACAGGCCACGTCTTTGGTGCAGGACCATGGTTAGCTTGGTTGTCCTGGCCAGTTCCTCTCTCTCTCTCTCTCTCTTCCTCCCTCCCTTCCTTTATTTCTTTCTTTCCTTCTTCCTTCCTTCTTCCCCTCCCTCCCTCCTTCCTTCCTTTTTTTTTTTTTTTTTTTTTTTTTTTCGAGACAAGGTTTTTCTATATAACAGTCCAGTCCTGGCTGTCCTGGAACTCAATCTGTAGATCAGGCCTGCTTCTGGGATTAAAGACGTGCACCACCACTACCTGGCCAGTTCCTGTTTCTTCTGTGGCATTGTTAAGGATGCTCTCTGGACCAGACTTGCATTATTTAAATGACCTGATAGGGACATTCTTTTCTGGTCTCTCAATGGTGAAATTGTCTCTACAGCTAGTATTTTTGTTGTTACTAACCACAAAGTCACTTTTTAGTTGCTTTCTCTCTAACAGGGATTATGCCCTGAGCTAGCAATGGCAAACAAATCCTTGCTTTGGTTTGCTGGTCCCAGAACCAGGGATAGTATGGACCTCAGAGAGACTATATATACCCTAACCCTAACCCTAACCCTAACCCTAACCCTAACCCTAACCCTAACCTGGTGATGGGTCTGTATGGGCTGGGACCCAGGAGAGGGAGCCTCTTAGTGAGAGGACCCTTTAGTCAATTTGAAAAGTTTTGTTGGTTCAACATTTAGCTTTCAGCTATGGTTGGTTTCCTACCTAATGGAATATTTCAGCAAATAAAATACTCATTTTTTTTGTCTCTTATAAATAAAGTTTTTATTTGCTGTTTGTTTTGATGAGCTCTGGTCTCGAGGACCAGTGAGCTTAAAATAACAGAACATGTGATTTCCATTTGGTAAAAGTGTCCGACTTTGGATCGTCAGCACCCACAGCTGGGTGGGAAGGAGATGGGTGGGTCACTGGAGATTGGTGGCCAGTGCAGTGTAATAGGTGAGTTCCAGATTCCGTGATTTTGTCTCAAAAACAAGGTGAGAGTGACTGAGAAAGACACCCTATGTCTTCTGGCATTCGCATGTTGGAACACACATGTGCACTCACTTGTATATGCACCTGCGTGCACACATGTCCATACCCACATACATCACATACACACACACACACACCAAAACCTGTCCTCTAGGTTTCTGGACCGCCCTCTCACTCCAGGAAGTTGACTGGGGATGGATACTCTGATGTCATACTTGCAACCTGAGCTCAGGGCTTTCCCCTTTCCTGCCCCAGGGTCTGTACTGAGTTACACACTTCAAGTCACTTGCTCTCTCGTTTCCTTGGAAATTATCCTGTGCTCTTTTGTCTCAGTGCCCTGGGGCCATGCTGTGTTTCTGGCTCCTCTGGCTGGCATCAAACCAGAGGTTGTGGGTAGGAAGAGGTCACCATAGTTACGAGGCTTATGTTTGTGGTAAGCAAGCACCTGGCTTCGCAGCCCTGTGTCCTGTTTGTGCACCTGCAGATGTATTTACATCCGAGGAACAGAAAGAGAGGCAGGCACAGGTGTACTTTCTCTTCTGTTGTCTCTGGCTGTATAGAGACCATGTGTGAAGTTACACCAGGCTGTAAAGGGCTCTCTGCTACCCTCATCCCTCCCACCTGCTCCCTCCGCTGCACTCCGAGGGCCAAGTACATACACGCCTGAAATCCTGCCTCCAGTTGGAAGAGCTTGGCTCTGGTCCCGGTGTCACCGAGATTTCTAATCTTATCTTTGAGACCTTGGACAGGCCACTCCCTCTCACTCAGCCTCAGTTTCTTCGTCAATAAAATGACAGAGTTATGTAAGGCAACCTCTCTGATACCTGAAAATGGAGCCGGAAAGCTGTGGTTATAAAAAGGGACGGGCAAGTGACTGATTAAACGGTTGTTTCCGGGTTGAGTAGAACCCCCAGAACTCTTATTTGCTCCCTAAATTCTGGAAGGTGACCATGCAGGGAGGCAGACATTACATTATGGATCTGCCTCCGAGTGCTATGTGATTTAGCAGAAGCAGTGTCTCTCCCTGCCTTTTCTGTAAATAGAGGTGATGATGGCAGTCTTGAAGGGTTCTCAGGATTGTTGTGAAGGTCCGGGAAGAAAATAGTTGGGAAATTACAGATTTAAAATACATCTAAACATAATGACTGTTCACATGCAAGTTGAAGCCTTTGTGGAGTTTTTCCCCCTACCGCATTTCTGTGTTCATGTAGGTAGGTGTACGTGCATGTGTGTGCACATGCATGTAAAGGGTCAGAGGTCAACACCAGGTGTCTTCCTTAGTGTCTCTCCAACGTAAAGATGTCTTTAGTTTTATTTTATGTGTGACTGTTTTGTCTGCCTGGGTAGATGTGCAGCATGTGCCTGCAGTGCCTGTGGAGACCAGAAGAGGGCGTCAGTTCTGCTTGGAAGTTGAGTTACCCATGGTTATGAGCCTCTTTACAGGTGTTGGAAACCTAACCTGGGTTCTCTGCAAGAGCAGCGAGTGCTTAACCATCTAGCCATCTCTCCAGTCCCCCTCCACCTTATTTATTTTGAGACAGGCTCTAGCGACCATCTTCTCTTCACCCCAATGCACCTGGCTTTTGTGTGGATGGTAGGGATCCAGACTGGGGTCATCTTGCTAACACAGTAAACACTTTACTGTTGGTCCTTCTCCCTAGCTCTTGTCTTCTTCCTCCTCCTCCTCCTCCTCCTCCTCCTAGATTTATTTATTTATTTGTGTACAGTGTTCTGTCTGCATGTATCCCTGCAGGCCAGAAGAGAGCATCAGATCCCACTGTAGATGGTTGTGAGCCACCATATGGTGCTGGGAATTGAACTCAGGACCTCTGGAAGACCAGCCAGTGCTTTTAACTGCTGAGTCATCTCTCCAGCCCCCCATTTTCTCATTCTTAAACATCACCGGACAACCAAGGCCCATTCTATAATTTAAAAAAGTGTATTTTCTGAAGGAGAAAAGCAAAACTAAGCTGAATAAAAACTCAGTTGCATTCTAAAAAAGAGCAAGAAGGTAGTGACTTCAGATCATTAACAACAGCTGCTGAAATGGCTACTCTTCAAGGAATAAAATATTCTTGGAAACGAAATGTATGACTTTAGGAATAAAACACTGCCTTTATAATTAGTCCTGACATCATCATGGGAGCCCTCCAGTTTTGCTCTTTTTCCAGGGCTTTACATTTACACATGAATCTCACATTCAGCCAATTAGTGTCTACAGAAGACACCCTAGGATTTTGGTCAGGATCATATTGAGTCATAGATACATTTGAGATTAGATACCTTAACAATACTGAGTCTTCAGGCATGAACAGGATACAGCAGCACATTTGTCTCTGGAGTTTGTCCCATCCATGTTCCGTATTTTCTTTTCTTTCTTCCTTTTTCTTTTTCCTTCCTTTCCTTTCTTTTCCTTTCCTTTCTTTTCTTTTCTTTTCTTCTTTTCTTTTCTTTGTGTGTGTGTGTGTGTGTTTGTGTGTGTGTTGTTTTGTTTTTCCAGAGAGGGTTTCTCTTTGTAGCCCTGGCTGTCCTAGAACTCACTCTGTAGACCAGGCTGGCCTCAAACTCACAGAGATCTGCCTGCCTCTGCCTCTGCCTCCTGAGTGCTGGGATTAAAGGTGTGCGCCATCACTGCCTGGCCGATATTCTGTATTTTCAGTGTGCACATTGTTGCTGGAGAATTTCTCTCCAGCTCCCAAGTCCCGCCAGTCCCAGAACCCATTTATAAAATAAACACACAGACGCTTACATTATTTAAACTGCTTGGCCATTAGCTCAGGCCTATCATTGTCTAGCTCTTACTCTTATATTTAGCCCATTTCTATTAATCTCTACTTTGCCACGTGGCTCGTGGCTTACCGGTACTTTACATCTTCCTTGTCCTGGTGGCGGCTCCAGGCAGTCTCTTCTCTCACCTTCCTGTTCCCTCAATCTTTCTCTCTGTTAGTCCCGCCTATACTTCCTGTCTGGCTACCGGCCAATCAGTGCTTTATTTATTAACATATTTGTCATACAGAACATCCCACAGCAGCACATCTTGAATGACTTTTGACAGACTTGCTCCTGAGGAGTTTGTCTTTGTGAAATATTGTAACTGATAACTCTTACTATTACTTTCCAATTGTTCATTGCTAAAATACAGAAATACAGTAGTTTTTTGTTTATTGATCTTAAATTCTGCAACCTTGCTAAACAATTTCAATAACTTTTCTTTAAAATTTTAAACTATATTGATTGGTTGGGGCGTGTGTGTGTGTGTGTTTGTGTGTGTGTGTGTGTGTGTGTGTGTGTGTGTGTGTGTGAACACAGCATGGTGATATTTGGCTATATACCACAAGGACAACTTGCAGGAGTCAGCTCTTTCTTGGTAGCAATGAGCCTTTACCTGCTGAGCCAATCTGTCTGGCACATGAACAGCATGGTAATCACATAAGGGTAGAGAGGTAGCTTGATGGAACCAATCAGTCTGGAAATAAAGCTACAGTTAATTTCATGAACATTTATTTGACAGAGGTCGTACTGAGGAGAAAGGATAGTTTGTCAATAAAGATGATAGAATTATTGGAGACCTGTCTGTGAAAATTAAAAGGACTTCATCCATACCTTACACCATGAAAACAAAGACCCACAGAAGCTCTTGGGTATATAGGCCCAAATCTAAAACCTAAAATCATAAAACTTCTAGAAGAAAATGTAGGGGAAAATCTTTTGCTTAGGCAAAAATTCTTAGATTAAAAAAAAAAATCTAAGCTTAATCCATCAAAGAAAAATTTGACAGGTTGGTCATCATCAAATAAAAACCCTACCCTCATCAAAAGACATTACTAAGGAATTAATACCCAAGCCACAGAGTGAGGAGAGTCCTTGGGGATGTATGAAGTTGCATTTAGACTATACGTAAAGAGCTCTCAAATCTAATGACAGGAACACACGTAAGTCATTAAAAGAATAGGCGAAAGATTAGAGAAAACACTTCAGCCAAGGTCAGCAGAGGAGAGTGGAGCACACGGCAAGTTACTCAGCATCATCAGCCATCAGAGAGAAGCCGTTTACAGCTACAGTGAGGAACCACATGCATCCGTGGAGTTAAAAAGGCTCCCTCCCTCGTTTGCTTCCTGGGCTGTGATGAATACCCCCACCCAAAGCAACTTGGGGCAGGAAAGGAAAGTTGGTCTACACGGCCCAGTCACAGCCTGTCACTGAAGGAAGTTGGGACAACGATTCAAGCAAAGCCAAGGCTTTCCCTGGAAGAACACTGTCCACTAGCTTTGTCCTCATGGCTAACTCAGCCTGCTTCCTTATATAACCCAAGACCACCCACCCAGGGATCGCACCACCCCCAGTGGGCTGAACCCACTCACAGCAACCAGCAACCAAGAAAATGCCACACAGACATGCCACAGGTCAATCTGATGGAGGCATTTTTTAACTGAGGTTCCCTCCTCCCAGGTGGCTCTAGTTTGTATCTGGTTGATAAAAACTATCTAGCACATTGACCATACCAAGTGCTAGGTTGGGCGTGACCATCTAGAATTTCACGCATTGCTAATGGGAATGTCAATTGACACAAGCACTTTGGGAAACAGTTTGGTGGTGGTTCCTCAGTTCAACACACACTTGTCATATGGATGCAGCACTCCACAGTTAGATCTGCACCCTACAGAAATGAAAGTGTAGTCCACTACGACGACTCCCACAGGGGTGTTTGTACCTACTGAGTAATTTCATTAACATAGCATGGCGGTTTGAATGAGAAGCCCCCCACTTTCTCAGGCATTTCCGTACTTGGTCCCCAGTTGGTGGCACTGTTTTGGGAGGCTGAGGAGATGTGGCTCTGCTGGAGGAAGTGTACCCCTGGGGGCATGGGTAGGCTCTGAGGTCTCAAAAGTCATGTGCCATTCCCAATTTGACTTTCTCTCTCTGCTCCCCACTTACGGATGGAGATATAAACCCTCAGCTTGAAGTTCCAGCTGCCACGCTTTCCTGCCGCATCACTCCCCACCATGATGGTGATAGACTTTTATCCCTCTGGAACCCAAATCAACCTTTCCTTCCTTAAGTTGCCTTGGTCATGTGTTTACTCACAGCACTAGAGAAGTAACTAATACATGTTGAATTCTGGGAAAAAGCAAATAAATCTTCAGTTACAGCAAAGAGTGGTTGCTTGGAGACAGGAAATCAGAGAAGAACAGGAGGGAGAACTTAGAAGGTGGCTTTTAAAGGTGGTGGCACGTTCGTTATTTTGACTGTGATGTTGGTTTCACGAGTGTAAATATGTGCTTATGTTTGTTAGCTTTTCATTGCCATGGCCGGGCTACCCGACAGAGGCCTGTGCTAACGACGAGCTTCCACCCACTCTGATCAGCTCATCTGTCAGAGGTTCTGTAGCACAACCATCTGGGGAACAAACATGGAAAATGCAAGCCTGTGGGTGACACTTCAGAGCCAAACATAACAATGCTCCGAACTAGAATCTCTAAGCAGGTCCTATCGATTGTATGCCACTGAGCCTCAGTGAAGCTGTCTTAAACACTAAGAAGGCTTGAAGCGTAAGCTGAGGACACACGCAGAAAAAGCTAAGTGATGGAGAACTGTAAAACATGAAGGAGGGAGAACAAGACAGAGGTGCCGTGCACTCTGCCATTGGTGTTCAAGTGTGCCTGCAATGTATTTGGTTATTTATGCTTTTGTATTTATCTTGCTCACCATTTGTGAGTCCTTTGAACTTGGAGATTTATTCCTATCATCACATCTTCCTTGGACATTTCCTTTTGGTATTGCATTGGCAATGTCCTCTCTGCCAGCTCAAAATTGGACTCTAGCTGCTTTTTCCTTCCCCTCTGAGGTGGTTTGAATAAGAATGGCCCCCATTATATTTGAGTACTTGGTCACCAGTGAGTAGAACTGTTTGAAAGGATTACAAGGGTAATCCTTGTTGGAGGACATGTGTTACTGGATGTGGACTTTGGGCTTTCAAAAGACCATGCCAGGTCCAGTCTCTCTCTCTAGGCCTTCGGGTCAGGATGTAGCTCTCAGCTAATGATCCATCACCATGTGTACTGCCATGTTCCCTCCTTGATGATAATAGACTAAGCCTCTGAAACTGTAAGCAAGGCCCCGGTTAAATGCTTTCCTTTATAAGAGTTGCCATGGTCATAGTGTCTCTTCCCAGTTGTAGAACAGTGACTTAGACACTCTCCTCCCTCCC
>CABHPH010140809.1:0-19769 GCA_902168325.1 Peromyscus nudipes | reverse complement strand
CAGACACACATGTGGTGCACATCCATACATGGAGGCATTCACTTGCACATAAGTAAGAATAAATCTTTAAAAAATAAGTAAATAAAATATCTGTAGTGTCAAGATGAGATCCAGCACAACCTCTGTTAGCTTGGTCTCCTCGCCATCACTAGAGAGAAATTCTACCTTGAGAACCAGAAGAACCTTTCTTCTCCCTCCTTTCTTCAACCCCAAGTCCCACCCACATCAGTTGTCAATCAGGAAGCCAGCACACTGTGATAGTTACCAGTAAAGCTGCATAGTATGAACCTGGGTGGTTCTTTCCCAGGGATGCACTGGGTGGTTTCTTTGAGATCACCTGTGTGATATCAGAAGCTCTTCTCATCTCAACCAACATGAGGAGTATATTTGAAATAAATCAATACATTCTTTTTCAATACATAGCTGTGTATTCTTCAGGAGCCACAATGACCCAGTAACAAGATGTATTAATAATTCCCACTTGGGAATTGTGTGTGAGGGGGCTTAGCAAAGAAATTGATGGCGTGACCACTCCATTATTAGGGAGAAGATTTTTATTGTGAGTAAGAGAAAGACAATGTCTAGAGGCGTCTGAAAGAGTACAGAGCAGAGAGACAGAGAAGTAAACTGGACGTGGCCAGGGCTGTTTGTAATAGAAGCAAGAAAGCGTGAGAAAACGTAGTAAGGAAGAATAGTAGAGTTAGCAAGATAGGAAAATGGAGAGAGAGGAGAAAGGAGAGAGGAGAGAGAGAGACAGAGAGAGAGAGACAGACAGACAGACAGACAGACAGAAAGGAGGGAGAGAAAGAAGCTGGGTTATATGGAGGATGAGTAGCTGGGAAAAGAGAAGGGACAGGGAGGCTAGCAAGGACTTTGAAATGTGTAACAAGTACTTGTGAGTAGGGATTGAGTAATCCTAGAGGCCAGCGTGGGCTTTAATATACAACCATAGGTCCCTTCTCCCAGAGCTAAGGGAGATGACTCCTTCTAGCAGATGGGACCCAGTTTTATAAGTTCCCGAGGAATGCTGACTTTTCTCTAACTTGCTGAAATTCTCCTGTGCTCCAGCCTGAGCTCACTTCTGGATATATAGACACCCTGAGACCTGCCTAACCACAGAACACATCAGCTCCTTATGCCTTAGGACCTGCTCTTCTGTCCTTTAGGCCCCACCTTGCCTGTTGGGCAGGGTGTGTTTCACAGTAGACAGGATGATTGATATCCAGCAGTAGAAGCCAACCTAAAATAGACGTGGCTCACATTTGAACAGTTAAATCATGCAGGATAGGGAATTTGCCTTGGCCCGTGTTGGTATTGCTTCCCCCTTTATCACTGAAATCTTCCTCAGCTGTGTCTGTGCATCAGCAGTGTCTTCTGAATCCCTTAAGGATCTCCATCAGGGGCTGTGGCCATGGTTTAGTTGATCAAGAGTTTCCCTGGTATGGACAAAGCTGTAGGATCCACACCCAATACCCGGTCAAGTGTACTGGTGCATTCCTGAAATCTCAGCACTTGGGAGGTCGAGGCAAGAGGATCATCCGTACAGGGTCGTCCCTGGCTATATAGGAAGTTGCATGCCAGCCTGAGCTCCATGAGACCCTATCTTGAAGGAAAGAAGGAAGAAAGGAAAAAAAGAAAGGAGGGAGGAAAAGAGAGAGAAGATTCAGTAATCTAGCTTTTATTCAATTCATTAGCAAATGATTGGAACCAGCAACATTAAACTAGGATGTGGCTCCTTGTAGCAGCTCCGTCTGTAGATGATGGCTGTATTCTTTTATCCACCCGTATGGTGGGATGTAAAAGTCCCAGATTGAAATCAACGTTCTCACTCAGAAAAGACAGGAAGATGCACAGTGTGATCTAACATTTATGCTTTCTCCGGGTCTGTGTTTAATATCTGTGTTTGGTTTATAAGCTCCCCTATCTTTGCTGGGACAAGTCTTATCAAATGAGTCTTGAAGATGAAGATGAGTAGGGAATCAACAAGAGATGCCTTGTCAATGAAGAAGGAAAAGCAATGTCACTTGTTGTGTTTTGTTTTCTCTGACAGACTAATGTGGTGTCGTGATTTAGAAGCCTGTGCGGGGAAGTTTAGTGACAGCATTTACATCTCAGCATTCAGTACCCCCAATGGTGCGTTGTTCACCGATGTTCCCAAATGTATTGGTTTGGTTCTAACTCAGTACAGCCGAAACTCAGGCTTTCCTGCTTCTTAGCTAAGTACTAAAATTACCCTCTAAAGAGGAGACCCGGAAGGAAATACTGAGCTGAAAGTGGCTTAGAACAGGTAGAAGGGCAGAACCCCATGCCCCACCCCCGACTCCCCACATCTTTTCATCAAAGATGTTCTCTGTTTAGAATTTCGTATTTTGGAGACAGCTCAATGGTAAAAGTGCTGGCTATGCAGGCCTGACAACCTGAATTCCATCCTGAGAATCCATAGTGGAAGGAGAGAACTCATTCGTAACCTTGTCTCTGTCCTATACATACTTACTTCAGCATGCACACAGCTGAACACACACACACACACACACACACACAAACACTGAATTTAATAATGTTACAAAGATTTTACTGTTTCAAAGGCTGAGAAAGATACCTCATAGCCGCTAAAGTACTTGCTATTACAAGCATGAGGCCCCGAGTTTGAGTCCCAGAACCTACATTTTTAAAAAGCCAGATCTAATGGTCTCCACTTGTAACTCAGTGCTCGGGAGGTAGAGACAGGAGGATCCCTAGGACTCACTAAACCTGCCAACCTAGCCTTCTCAGTAAGCCACAGATCCCAGTGAGAAATCCTGCCTCAAAAAGCAATATACAGAGCAGCTCAGGACGATGTTTGAGGTTGACCTCTGACCTCTGCACACGGGCATACACACAGAGAGCACTCAGGTTCCCACGTGCATTCTCCTTGTCTGGACATTTTTTCCTCCTTCCTGACTTACTTCAGAGCAGACAGACATCTTTCCTCTGGGTGTTGCTAACCTCTAATTGCAGATTTATGGGGTGTCCTAACCTAAGGAGGGAGGAAGGCCAGAGGAGAAGGAAATAGAGAAGCTAGGGGAGAGACTGTTAAGAAGGCAAGAGAGGCAGGAACGAGGGAGGAGGGAGATGAAAAATGGCTAAATGAAGATAAATGGGAGAAGGATGAGCTAGGGAGGCTGAAGGGGAGGCGAGCTTGCAGGAGTGCTGTACAGCATCGTCTGCTGGAGGATCTCCAGCCAAAGTGGTGTAAATCAATGATGAGTAAATTAATAGGCAATCGCGCAAGTGGGACTCGCTCATTTAAACTAAGCATAATACATCATGAATGACGGAGAATCCTTCGACCCGAGGGCCATACCTTTTTATCTACCTAAGACCCAGTGGAGTGTGCTGTCACTTCAAGGGGAAGAAGGCAGAGGACATTGGGCATGTCTCCTCGTTTGAAGACTGTTAATAGGGCAGCATGTGAACAGTACAGAAACTCATCAGACTCACAGAGTTCGGCTGTAATGTGCAGATTCAAAGGCAATGTTATATATTCCGGAATTCCCTCCTACCATCTGTGAATATTCCCTTAAGAAGCTTGTGAAGGGAGCTGAGCATGTAGCTTAGTGTGTAGAATGCTTACTTAGCATGTATGAAGCCCTGTGTTACGTTACCAGAACCCTGTAAACCTGGTGTCATTTTAGAACTTGGGAGGTAGAGGTAGGAAGATCAGATGTTCAAGGTTAGAGGGCACTGTGGCAGAAACCTTTAGTCCCAGCACTCCAAAGGTAAATGAAGGTAATCTCTGTGAGTTCAAGAATAGCCTAGGCTATACAGGAATTCCAGGACAGCCAGGGTTGCATAATGATACCCTATGTCAAAAAAAAAATAAGTTCAAGGTTATTCTTGACTTCATAGTGAGTGAGCTTGAGACAGTCTGGGATCCATGAACCCTGTCTATAAATAAATAAATCTGAACATGCAAACAAATTACTCATAGAAGACTTCCCAGCACACACTGTGAAGAGGTACTTAGACCAGTTTTTCAGTTTCCTTTGTGGTTTAATCTCACTCTTTTGTTTTCTGTGTAAAGGAAAATCAATTATTTCTGAAGTCTGTAAGACAAAATGCCAAGGATATTAAGTAAAAAAAAAAAAAAGTATATTATCACAGGTCTATTTAAGTTTACATCCATAGGCACTCAGTGTCCTTTAAATCATTTGGGATATCTGCTTCTATTCCAGGTATGAGAGGTTATCCTCAGAGAGCACATGTGTACAGCATCTAGATATGGAGGCGCGTATCAGGAAATCTTAGCCCGTGTTAGAAATAAGGAGTTTCTTTCTGTTGAGAATTTAGGTAAAGGCTGTCACTTAGCTTTGTCTGCCCACTGTCTTTTGAATGCCAGCACTCTGTAATGTTGGTCACCCTTAGCCTGACCCCAGAAGCCAGAGTGGCTCCCTTCTCCTTCCCAGTGTGTGTTATGGAACCTCCGTCCATCTCTCTTTTCTCTATTCCTCTTATCCTACTTGGGATGTCAGATCAGATCTTTTGATGATTATCTCCTGTCTGGAATTGCTTGGCAGTGAGCTGTGATTCGGCATTGCTTCTAATAAATTAGATTTATAAGAGGGCTCCCTCCTGCCAACAAACCCAGTCATTATACAGTACGTATATTTCCAATGTGTTGCTATAAGAATCTACTTAGCCAAACATAATAGGCCATTAAAATAAATTTGAAATAATCCATTGCCATCTCTAGGTTTTAAAAACCATTAAACGAAAGCTAGATGGTCAGTGTTTATCATGTCTCTATTTTCTTTATTTACACAGAAAGGCGCTTGGCTGTGGAACTATGTATGTTTATGTCTACAGTAAATGTTTGAATCTGGCTAAATCTCTCTCTGTCCAGTGGAACACTTTACAACACTAAGCTTTTTTATAGGTAGAAATTAGTTATGTAACAGGTATTCTGTCTTGTAACCAGAATGCTCTGCCCCAAAGAACAATATGTCCTTGTATTAGACCTGTGTTATTTTTCATAATTCCTATGTTTGCAGAGAGCCAAAGGATAGACTGTGAGCAGATCTGAGGACTCTATTAAAAAAAAAACTTCCTTTTATTTATTATTATAGTTCTTCTATTTTTTTTCCCAAGGAGAAGTCTGAAAGAAGTTAATACAAATTTAATAAATGTGAATACTAGAGGAGAGAGTTGAGAAAATGACTTGGTGATGCATGTGTGGGGATGTATTGCTAAGACTGATTATAAAATTAGAACTGAAGGGTCTGGGGACATGCCTCAATGCGTAAGAGCACATCCCAGAACCCAGGTTAAAATAAATAAATTAATTAATTAATTAATTAATTAATTAATTAATAAAGTGTGACTGGTCACACCTATCACCCCTACATTCACAGGCAATAGCAGGCAGATCCTTGGAATTCGATGGCCAGTGAGCCTAGCCAACATAGAAAGCTTCAGGCTGAGTGAGAGACCCACTCATGGTAGTAAGATGTAATGATGAAAGACATTTTTTGTCCTCTGCATTTGCATATATGTACCCACATATCAATATACACACATGCACATAAACTGCATATACACACCAGAAACATACCATTTTAAAAAATGGCACTGAGGTTGCTAATACCTAATTATGGAACACTTTGGTAGCCTCATTTCAAGAAACAGTAGCTAGCTTCTTCCATTCATTTTGGAGGCTGAGCAAGGGGAAACAGTGTAGTTTTGCATAATTCTAATCTCTTAGAAAAATGTATCACTTAAATTTTAGGAGTTTGCACAAGGGTATCATTAATGTCCACGTAGTGCAGATTCTCTGCAAATTCAAATGCAGAATTCAGGTTCCCAGTCTCAATCCTAACTACCCCTTGATGAAGAATAGAGGTGCCACTTGGAAGCTTAAGCAGCAAATGCATTTTCAGGTGATGTGGCTTTGTTTCTCTCCATCATACTCCGATCATCGTGTTTGTATTCTCCTCCAGTGATGAAATAATTTGTAAGCTTGCAATATGCAATGTATCGGTGAGAGAATTTCTTTTACAGGTGCATGTGTGTACCAGAGGACAAACATTACCTTACTGTTTCTCAGGATCTGTCCATCTGGTTATTTGAGATCAGGTCTCTCATTGTTCTGGAACTCTCTGATTAGGATATGCTGACTGTCCTGGGAGCCCCAGGGATACACCTCTCTCTACCTCCCCAGCTCTGGATTCACTAATGTGAACCAAAGCGCTAAGAGACCCTTTCTCAAAAAATAATTTGGGAGAGCAATATAGGAAGATCTGACATTGATTTCTGACCTCTGCACGCGCGCACGCGCGCGCACACACACACACACACGTACGTGTGTGCCTCACACATGCACGCACACTCGAGAGTTAATATATTTTGTAAAAAGGAATGGAGTGATAGTAAAAACAAGATGTATGATGTGTGAAAGGGTGTGTGTGGATCACTAAACTTTAACAATGAAACACTGAAGGTACACATTGTATCTCTTCTTAGTCACTCTCCATTTGTTTTAATTATGACTCTGAGATGGTTGCCTCCTAAGAAGAGTCAGAGTGTAAAAGGCTTTAGTGAATAGATGATCTTCCAATTAGTCGCAATCCTCCAAGGCAGCTGACATCAGAACAGTGCTCCTGTGAGTGATGAGCAGCAGCAGCATACTACTATGTGACGCTTCTCACAGTTTCAAAGCCCGGTCCTGGCCTTACCTTACCTTGTAGACTGTCTTTGTACACGCTGTTCTCACGTCCTCTCTCCCTACCTCAGCCGCTTAGCACACACCTCCTTATCCATCAAGACATGACACCAACTCTGCAGAGCCCTCTTGACACCCCTGCAAGCAGGCCTGTGGTCCCTGAGCTGTTCTTCCCCAAACACTTAAAACCTGTGTCCCTGCATCTCACTGAAGGCCTGTCAGCTGGGCACCTTGACGGTCAGTGTGGGCACAGTCCGCCTTCCATCTCTGCTCCTGGAATGAACAAACTCGTGATTCTCTAAGAATGAAGATCAGTGCTGAGCGACTTGGAAGTTACAGGACCACACTTCCATAGTTCAGTCAAACTCATGACTCCCAGCTTCCACGGCTACTGGTTTCTTTGGCTTATCCATCGCTCGCCTAGAGATAAGCCATCCTACCAGCTCACACTCAGGTTCCTCCGCTCCCCATCGGTATTTCACAGTAAATCTGGGAGGTGGAGGCGGGCTCTGTTTGAATGAGGTGTCTCCACTCCAGTGTGGCTTGACAGTTTTTCCCTCATTAAATCACAAAAGTAGGACAGGCAGCTCTGTGCAGGTTAAACCTTATTTCTGCCCTGTATATCTTCACTCTCCTCTCTCCCCGGTACTCACTTCCTTGAGAACGCATGTGGGTATGCTGACCTCAGGGGCATTGTTCCCTTCCCGGCCCCTCTTGCCATCAGGACATCTGGACACCCCCCTCCTTCTCCCTGCTGTCAGCACTGTGCCCTGTGGAAGATCTGACCCACAAGTGACATTCTGACTTAAAAGTTGGAAAGTGGGCTTGTGAGATGACTACGTGGGTAAGGGCAGGACCCACATGACGGAAGGAAGGAAGAGACTCCTGCAGGTTGTCCTCTGACCTGCACATGCTCAGTGTAGCACACATAGACACACTCACACACCTACACACAAGTGAAGAAATGAACAATTTATTCTGTTTTTTTAATTAAAAAAAAAAAACACCCTTACGCTGCATCTTTGCTTTCCTCTGGGAATGACCACTGAGTGCATGCTGGGTTTTTTAGAATGTTCCATGCTAGTAGATGCCCATGATAAAGGCATCCATCTAAAGCCTCAAAGACGTTCTTGGCTGTAGAGTCTCTCAGCCCGGGACGAACACACCTCAGTTTCTCAGTAGGTACCTCTCCACGCAGCTTAGGATGTGTATACAAGGCAGAATACAATGTGTATGTGAGAACAATGTATATTATCTGAGCCTTGGCTGCGGAATCTACCCGGAAATGGGTCTCACCGCTTTACATAATTGCCTTGTCTTTGTGTTTGCATAGATGGTATTACATGGCTGGAAGATGAAGGCAATTATAATTTATTATGCTGTAATTGTTACCTAAATGTTTTTGAATAAGCAAAAATCACATCTGTTTAGGAATAAGTTGCACAGCGAGAGAATTCCCTGTGAAATAAGTGCACGTTCTCCTATTCTGTAACTGTGCACATAAAACAACGCATTTATTTCCCCACCGAGTCCATTACATTCCCAAGTCAAACTGCATCCTCTCTTCCCTTCCCATATTAAACCCTTTGATTTAATGGAGGTTTTAACTACTGGTTCTTTAGGGAATTTTCAGTAGGCTTCGTGCAGATTAGGTTATTGGAAAGTATAGTTATTTGCTTGTAAAGTGGCAGTTCTGTGTCAAAATTGATTTTCTCTGGAGCCACAACAGTAAAGAAGATAAGTCTCCGCTTTGCATCCAAAACACCCTGATGCTCCCACCATGATCTTTTCCCCCCTCTTTTCCTCTTGCTCAGCACCATTCGGTCACAAGCTGCTCTAGACAGACAGACAGGAACACATGTAGCTAGGAGGACTTTGATATCCAGTGGTGATGGGAGATGAGGCTTCCAGTACATTCTGGTTGTTACTGGCCAGTGACCGTCAAAATTAATGAACACCATTCTTTTTCCTTCCAAATTAAATTAGGAATTGCATGTAAGACTAAGTCTACAGAAAAGTAATATGTGGAATAATTGTCTGTCCATCTGTCTGTCCATCCATCCATCCATCCATCCATCCATCCATCCATCCATCCATCCATCTTTCTTTCTGACTTTGTAATCAACAGTCTCTGGTAGTTCAGGCTAGCCAGTAACTGCTACGGTAGCCCAGGGTGACCTTGAGCTTCTGATCCTCTGGGCTCTACCTCCCAAGTGCTGGGATTCAACAGTTTAGCCAATATTGTTTGTTTTGAATATTTTATTTTTAACTGTGTATCTTTGTTAAGATTGTTATTGCTGTGAAGAGACACCATGACCATGTCAACTCTTACAAAGGATACATTTAATTCGGGTGGTTCGCTTATAGTTTCAGAGGTTTAGTCCATCATCATCATCATCATCATCATCATCATCATCATGGGGGTGGGGCATGGTGGCTGCAGGCAGACGTGATGCTGGCAGAGTTACCGAGAGCACTACATCTTGCAGGCAACAGGAAGTCGACTGACAGTCACCCTAAGGGAAGCTTGAGCAAAAGAGACCTCAAAGCCCACCCCCACAGTGACACACTTCCTCCAACAAGGTCACACCTCCTACTAATGCCACTCCCTTTGGGAGACATTTTCTTTCAAACCACCACACTATGTCCGTGTCTTTGTGTGATTATGTGCATGTCAGGGCAGTTCCTGCAGAGGCTAGAACTCATAATCATGAGATTATGAGTTCAAGTTACAAGCCATTGTGATCCACTTTTTTTGAGTTTTGAAATCTGACCCCAGGTCATTTTAAAAAAGCAGTAGGGCTCTTAACTATGGAGCAGTTTTTCCAGTACCCTCTATGTCCAGTTTTTATTTCATGCTGGCAATCAAACCCAAGCTTTCTGTATGTCAGGAGAGCACTGTACCAACTGAGCTACATTCCTAGATATTGTTTCAGTTTTTAAACTCTTAAATGAGGGGTCCTTTAGGTAGATTTAGGCTTCAGTCTCACAGGCTGCCTTACAACAAAGGTTCGTCTGTTAAAAGTTATTCCAGTGGCCTCTCCAGGATGAGTATCTTGGCCTGGGGAAATGGCTTGGTGGATAAAGTGCCTGCTGAGCAAGCATGAGGACTTGGGTTTGGATCCCAGGCGTCCATGTCAAAGCCAAGCATAGCAAAGATGTTCTAAAAGCAGCTCATCTCAGTGTGGTTGGTGTAGATACACAATTCAGTGTTGCGCATGGCTCTGCTCAGCCCTCCTCAAGTTCCTGTGCAAATCTTGAGGCATGCCTTATGCCTTTGTGAAACTGACTTAAAACTAGTTCTTCCAGTTTGAGACAAAGGATTCTGAGACAAAGTGCAGGGTGTGGCTTCCTCACCCCCAGGTTCCCAAACAGAAGGTCAGTGGCTGTATGCCTACAGAAAGCAACTCTCACAAGCTGTATTTCTGGGTGTTCCCTGGCTGGTTGAAAGAGGTGACTTTTATTCCTGTAGGTTATAAATTGCTACAAGGCTCCAAAAGACTTCGTTCCAAAGGAGATTAGTGAATGTATGCGTTGACTTCTGTACAGCGATACCCCAATCCATATGAGCCGTGTATGGCTCAGACATGAAGGAACTATTAAATTATATCCCGGTTTCTGTTAAACCTCACCACTCTGCAGTGGTACCTGGGCTCACCTTCTCCTTAACCCAAATTAACACGCGCTCTTAGCAGTCTCAAATCTAAGACAAGTCCCTGAGACGATCAAGTGACTGGGAAGACCAGAGAGAAGAAAATTAAAATAAACGATAGGGTGACCTCCTCGCACCACTTGTGGTTTCTCAATTAACCGGAAGGCACCCAGCTCCACGTCGCTGTTCTTTCAGTAATAGGTTTCACCTTCCCATTTAGTGCCAAACCACATGGGTGCCACGCACAGACACACACACCTCTAATCAGATTGGCAGCAGATAGGATTAAACCATTAAGGCAATTAAGCAGTTCTTAGATAACATTTGATCAGTTCAATGAAAATGCAAATGCATTCTTCTCGTAGAGAAGTAAGTTGACCAAAGGTCATTCCACATCCTGTAATCTTCCTTAACTCTTTCCCTTATGGAGATTGCAGTGTTTGGGTCTCAGAGCTTTGTGGACTGGATGGTGTTTTTCTTTATGTTCTGTGTGCTCCGGTGAGCACATTCACATGTTGTTGGGGTGCCTGTGTGTGTGGTTGTATGCGTGGGCATCTTGGCTGGATGTAAGTGAATGGATGTGACCAAGGACACCAACATCTTTCCAGTTCCATGGTATGAAGGGGCAGTGTGTATGGCCCATCCGTGAGATGCTTCTGGAGTGAACTGCTCTATTCCTGAATATCCTTCTTCTACCTTTCTGTCCTGCCTTAGCATGCCCTCCATCTTTTCTTTGTGCTCCCAGTAGGCTCGGCAGTGGACTTGATCCACAAGGCTGCTTTCATTTGGGAATGGCCTCTTCCCACAGTCTCCACGTGAGAAAGGACCCTGCCCTGCTCGCTTGGAGGATGGTGTCTACCCGTCCACAGCTCTCTTCTAATCTTGCTTTGTAGGGGTGACAGCACCTAGCGGCTTTGCACTCAGATTTACCACAATTTTGTGAGCTTTTAGTTAACATCTTTTGAGCCTTCGATTTCCCTCCCATGACAGGGGCCCCGGGGATATGTAGTGTGCTCCCATCAATTACCTACAGTAGGACAGAAACAGTTCCCAGTTGGTGCTGCTGATTGCTAGTCCCACGTGAGTGCTGTTGTGTAGAAAGGAGCTTGGGTTGATCTGGGGTTGGGAGAGTGGTACTTGGATAAACACACACACACACACACACACACACACACACACACACACACAGAATCTCCTGCTTCAGTTCTAAGAACATCTTGTAGTTCCCCCTTCTGGCTTCAGTGGTTTTCTTCGGCCTCCATTTGGTTTGCTAGCACAGAAACTAAGAGGGGAACAGAAGACTCGTCTGTTCCAGGTCCCTCGTGGGTGTCAGTAGCTTTAGATAGAAGACACCCCAGAGAATGCCATCTAATTCAGAGATTTATAAAGGTCACCTTATGGCCTCAGCATTTTGCTGAGGGTTGAGCCTTTCAGTCTGCAGAGCACATGTTTCCTCCTTGTACAAGAGTGTGCGGGTGCCCAGTGCCTTCTCCTCTCTTCCTCACTCTTTACTCACAAGAACGACAGAGGTGTTTCTTTCTACTCTTCTCTTAGACAGATGTGCTGTCTTTTCATTTGCCTCTGGTTTAAGCTTGCAAGGGAATGCACGCACAGCTTCTTCATGGCCCGACTACACTCTTCACCAGGGCCCTATTTCAGATCGCCTGTGGGGTATTGGTTTGAGACTTCTGTACTCAGCTGGCATGTCACCCTTCTGTGGTCGTAGGACTTGCCATTTTCATGGGGTCCTGTACCCTTCATTACTACTCTGTGCTACTTTTCTACCCTAAGCATGGGACAGCCATGAGTGAAAGCAGGGGCTTTTCTTTTTACTTAGAGCTACCTCAGGGTAGTATCATGCAACCTAGGCAAGGAAGTCAAGGTGGCTGCCTGAAGCAACTGTTCCACTGCATCCACAATCAGGAAGAAGAGAGAGGTGAATGCTGGCTCCCTGCTTGCATATGGTATAGGATCACAGAGAGAGGGAATGGAACCACCCACAGTGGACAGGTCTTCCCACCTCCGTTAACACAAAATGATCCACCATAGATATGTCTGTCATTATAGAATCTTCTAAGTTGATGATTAATACTAACCTTCACCTGTATTGTAACCATGCCCGTCTTCAGTGTACCTCACATAAACTTCCTTCCAGCTCTTTAAGTATACTTCCCTATTATGATTTTTAGTGCAGGATGCTGTGTTACTCATTCCATAATTTATCTAACCTATTTCCAGATATTTAGATTTTTTTTCACTTCTTCATTTTGAATAATGTTGGATCTCGGTGGTTATTTCTTTGGAATACATTTCTCACAAGATCACTCAATAAAGAGAGGGGGAAAGCCCTTTTAGAATGTGCTGTGGATTGTCATGTTTCACTTCAGACAATATCCTGGCTCATGTGGCCACAAGTGATCTATGAAGGGACTCACTGAAAAGCCACACACACCTCTTTGGTTTCCCCTTTGTGAAACAAAAAGTCATTCCACCACATAAAAATCACTTCTTGTGCATGATTCATGATGATTTAGGTTCACATCTTCGAGTTTATAAAAATATTGAATCTGGACTCTCTCCAATTTCTCTCTGAGTAGGAAGGCTCAAGTTCAGTAAGTAATTGTTAGCATTTTATTGAGTGGGAACGTACACTTGGATTTCAAAAGTTATGACAAGGAACAGACAAACAATTAATTAACTAATAAATGAATAATATCTGTTGAAACCTGAAGTCCTGCAAGGATTTATCTAAGCCCTTAAATGAAAATATCGAAGTTGCTTCTGCTTTCGTCTCCATAGAGATGACTGTTGGCAGGGATGACAGGCTGTCAGCCGAGGAGATCGTCACATAGCAAGTGTCTGGTTTGCCATCATTTCCAGCTTCTGTTCATTGCATGGCTAGAAGAGCCCTTCAACGTTGGTAAACAGGGGTTGGAGAATCGCTGAGCTGTGGAGAGCACATACTGCTCTTACAGAGAACCTGAGTTTCGTTCCCAGCACCCATGTCAGGTGATTGACAACCACATGTAACTCCAGCGCCTAGGAATCCAGTGCCCTTTTCTAAACTCTCCAGGCAGCTGCACCCCCATGCATCTACCCACACAAAGACATACATCTACTCCTAATTTAAAGATAAATGTTTTTAAAATTAGATAAACATCTAGTGATATTAGCATCCAGGTATGGTTGTGCACACTTGTAATGCCAGCATTCAGGCTGGAGAAACGCTAGTCCAAGGTCGACCAGTTCTCCGCTACATAGTGAGTTCAGGGTCAGCTTGGGTTGTGTAAGAGCCTCAAAAACAATAAAAAAAATAAAATAAAATAAAATTTGACGGTAGAGTCCTAGGACTAGTGGAGTGGTCTACTTCCTGCTCTGATCTTTGACTTATGCTTCTATACTGAGTGTGCTCTAAGCACAACCACACATCCCATATCTGCATCGTTTTCTAGTACTCCGCTTAGCACCAAAAGCTCCGGTTACTTTAAATGGTTGGCAAGTAGTACAGCAAGTATGGTAGAAACATCATTATTCTATTGTCTAGTAAAACCCATGAATTACATCTAAAATGTTACTACTCTTTTTATGTGGTCTTTAAAACTAGGGAACATGAAGGCTTACAGTTACGGTAAATTTATTAAGTGGGTGCATCTGTAGGAGAAGCTGCCATTTTTCTTTCAACTCAGTCCTGTTTCTTAAAGAGCATATCGAGTGTTCAGTGATAGAGAAACATGGCTCAGCTTGGCAGCTTTTTGTCTCTGGTGCGGTTCTGCCTGTAGCCCAGAGGGATAAAGAGATGGGAGAATGGTAGATCTGAGGTAGAGCCTGCAGGATAGATAGCTCAGCAGGTAAGGGCACCTGTCACCAAATCTGAACACCCGAGTGTGATTCCTCAGGACCCACATGGTGGAAGGAGAGAACTGACTCCCGCAAAGTTGTCTTCTGACTTCCACCGTGGCATGCATGTGCACACACACAAGAAATATGTAAAAAATAATAAAGTCCTAAGGCCAACTCATGCCATGTCATTTATGTCCACATGTCTGCGTTGTTCATATGATTGCATGTGCATTTGGTGGGGGGTGCCCATGCAAAGGTGTACGCGTGCATTGGTAGGGCAGAGGACAACCTCAGCTGTCATTTCTTAGATGCCATCCATCTTGTTTTGTGAGCCAGGGTCTCTCACTGACCCGGAGTTCCCTAATTCGTCTAGACTATCTCCTCTTGTCTTCACCTTTCCAGTGGTGGGATAACAAGGTCATGCCACCATACCTGCTCTCTTGCCGTGTGTGTGTGTGTGTGTGTGTGTGTGTGTGTGTGTGTGTTTAATAGGAGTCTAGGATTCCATTTCATGCCCTCATGCTTGCAAGGCAATCACTTAATCGAATCAGCCATCTCCCCAGTTCAGTTCATATAATTTTATTTAAGGATTCTAGAATCTCCTGTACTAAGTCAGAATTGTTCCTGAGTTTTTCACTGGAATAATGGCTTGTATGTTTTTATTGGGGGGGAAAGCAGAAGATTAATTTATCTGCTCATGGCCGCTTCTTAGCTAGTCAGATAGTCATTTGCAAGCAATAGAAGGTAGAAGAGACTGGGAAGGTAGACCAGTTGGCAGAACAGTTGCTTAGCATGCACAAAGGTTCTAGCACCATATAGATAAGGCATGGTGGCACATGCCTGTGTTTCCAGCCATTCCCACCAGAGACAACCACTCAGACATAGTTTATAGCCAACCGAAAGTCTTTATTCCAACCGGCTGCCACTACACTCAGGTATTTGGGACCCACATGTACTACTGAATGTTTAAAGGTAAAGGATTTTTAGAGGCAAAAACCACATTCTGATATCTTGCTGGGTAGCTACAAGGGAGAGGTTTGCACAAGCAGTCAGTTTCCCAGAAGCTGAGTTAGCTCGGTCATCTTGACCCTGGGTTCTTAGAACAAGAGTTGTGTAGTCTTCCATGGGATTCTCCATCCAGAAGATCCAATTCTAGTTACAAAAGAGCCTCAACAAGAATGCAAGATGGAGGAACCTCTGCACTGTCTTGTCCTGCCATGGTGGGCAGGTAGAGGCAGGAGGATGAGTAGTTCAGGGTCATTCTCGGGTGCATAGTGAGTTTGAGCCTGCCTGGGCTGTACACAAAACTGTGTCACAAATACAAAATAAAATTAAACAAAACAAACAAACAAACAAAAAACAGGAGGAAGGGAAATGAAAACAGACTGTCTCATTAGATGGTGGAGAGTTGTTTGCTTGTGGCCTAGAAGTGATCTGTGGTATTGCTTACAGCAGTGGTTCTCAGCCTGACTTAATGCTGCGACCCTTTAATACAGTTCCTCATGTTGTGATGACCCCCCCCAACCATAAAATTATTACATTGCTACTTCATAACTGTAATTTTCATACTGTTATGAATCATAATGTAATTATTTTTGGAGATAGAGGTTTGCTGAAGGGGTCTCGACCCACAGGTTGAGATCTACTGGTTTAGAGTCTCTCAAGTTTAAAGTGTGTGTGTGTATGTGTGTGTGTGTGTTTATGTGTGTGTATGTGTGTTGTGGGGGACCAGCCCCCACTTTTATGACCATGTACTCTTGAGTAGGGAGAAGTGGGAAATATTTAGATAGAAAGAGATACGTAGATGACAAGAGGAGAGACAGAAACACAGGATAGCCTCGGGAGGACCTGGGTCAAAACCCAACTGGCCCCTTCTTCTAAAGGGCTTTTAAAGGAATGCGAAAGGGTGGAGCAAAAGACCTCCCTGCAGCACAGCCAGGTGCAGACCATCTCAAAAACCTGGACAAGCCATCCTCTGATGCAGCCCTGCTGTGTAAAGCAAGCTCAGATCTCACTAGGAAACCTTTGTGGGCTCCCACAGTGTGTAGGGTGGGGTGGGGATGGGGCACATAGAAGGAGATGGAAAACAGGGAATATATTCTTGGCTGAACCCTCTACACTTGCCCACTAAAAACAAATGTGCCCAGTCCAGGCTGAAGGATGCAGGTGGGCCAAATGGACAGACCACTGCTGCCCTCCTTCCCTTAGCTCTCCTCTGCTCAGAAAACATTGCAAGAACGTCCAGGTGAAATTTAGCTCCAGCACCTGGCCGTCTTTTGGTGCACAGCCTCCCAATCTACACCTATCCATGTCCCCACACCACCTTCCCTGTCTCTACCATCAAAGGTGATTTTTATCTGTTTTTCTTTGAATAGTTGTTAACACCAGGATGGCATTAAGATGGTAAATACAGCTAAAATCAGACGCCCTTTAAAACAAAATGACAAGCTCTTTCAGGTTTTGTTCGGAAGCGAGGCTCACTAAGCCTAGATTATATGTTACCAATTCCAAAGACACTTCCTGCAAACCTGCCTCCTTAGGCTGTTTTGTGAGCTGCTTTTCTTGTTCCTGTAATCCATGAACTTTTCTGAGGCTTGAGCGGGTGCTTTAGTAGCAACCAGGCTTACTGATTGTGAGGATGTCACGAGATGAACGGGAAGATTCAGAAACCTCTTCCAGGCTCCTCTTGGTACTTGGTCTTGATGACAAGTCATCATTGTCATCATTGATGTGGCTTCCTTGCCACCTAAGGCTCAACCAGGTCCCCATATCCATGTTCCCCAAAGGTTTCTCTTTATTTCTGCAGAGTATTTTTTATATAATGTTTTTTGTTAATTCACACATTTTCACACATGCAAACAATGTGCTTTGATCACATGTACCCCTTAACTACTCCTGGATTCACCTTTACCTCTGCTCCCCTCCCAACTTCGTCATTTATTTGTTTATTTATTTTGGTAACTCGTGAAGGCTGTTTTGAGCTACTGCTATTACATGTATCGTGGACTATCCAATGGCATGTGGTCTACCTACTGGGTTAACCTTAAAGAAAGCTAACTCTCCATCCTCCAGTAATCATCGTCTGTCACTAGCTCCTCAGAGGTGGGGTCTTGTGGGCTCCTTACCCGCCATGTTAGAATGCTGATCGGATTGCTCATGTGCAGGAAACCACAGATTCTGGGAATTCATGAGTGCAACTGTCCCGTCATGTCCAGAAGACACTTACTCCAGTTCTCCCCAGCCCCTGATTCCTACAGTTTTTCCTACCCCTTTCTAATGAATATGTTGGAATTTTCTAGGTCTTTGGGGTATTCCTAGTATGACTGATCCTGTCGTGACACAAATGGTTTGGAATTGTGTGCTGAGTTCTAGAGCCCGCTCTCTCAAGAGTATCAGATTAAGACTGTGACATCTTCCTCAGAGCACATCTCTTCTGGGGAGGGGGGGGGCAATTCCTAGTCGTTGTAGTATACCTTGCTACTTTCGAAGGATGCATTCTCTTCTCCTCCATTTGGAGAACTGCTTGTCAGTAAAAGATGTGGGGATAGCAAGATTGCCCACTGAGTAAAGATTCCTGCTGCCAAGGCTAGGGATTCATTATATCTCTGGAATCTACATGGTAGAATGAATTAATTTCTGTAAGCTGGCCTCCTATCTCCACATGTGTGCAGTTGTACATGTGTGCATGCACATACACACACAAGTGAATTTTTTAATGAGATTACAATTGTTTTTAATAAAGATGTGATTGGAAGGAAGACCGTCTACATGTCATTTCCTTTCCTTTAGACTTCTGTCCACAGATGGATAGGAGGACCCTGAACCTGGAGCTAGAGGACCATGTTCTGGGCCAAAGTGACTATTTTCAATGGTCGTCCTTCTTATATTTTTACATATCTGTATCACTGTACTTGGTTCATATTCAGCCCAGCTACCCTCTCTTGGCTCCCTTCCTACTCATTCCAATTCTCGCCCTCTTGTTTCTCTCTTTTCCTCCCTCTCCCTCCTCTTTTTTCCTCCTCCCTCTCCTCTTTTCCCTCCCTCCCTCCTAGTCTCCATCTCTCCTTGCCTCCCTCCTTCCTTCTTTCTCTCTCCTCTCTCTCGGTATACATTCAGATCTTGTCTTACACACCGGAGAAAACATGCCGTATTCTGCTTTTCCCTCCTCCTCCCTTGGTTTGCCTCCCGCTCTTTAGACTTCTTCCTCCACAGCCCCTCCTGCTTTCACACTGACGTCTTCTAAGCTTGTTTTCCTATCTGAGATTAGATGGGATCAAAGGACATTCTGTGACTCCATATTTTGGAATCTGAGAGGGAATGCAGCTCACTTTGTAGAGTACTTCTGTAATCCACATGGAGCCCTGGGTTTCATACCCAGAATAGCATAAACCCGATAGAGCCTTGCAGTGTTACATTTGCAGCACTTGGAACGTAGAAGCTGGATGACCCCCAGTTCAGAGTCAGCTACATCAGGACCTGGAGGCCAGCCTGGGACTCTTTCTGAAACAAACAAAACAATTTTTTGGTACTTTTGGTATTTGGTCATCAGTGCTGGTGTCCATACTTTCAAGGTGTGGGAGTTGTTCATTTGTTTGTTTATTGTAAGCTAAGATGTTACACTTAAAGTCAGGACCAGTTCGAAGCCCTTCACAGATTTCCTTCCTGCCCTGTGCCCTGCTCCTCCCAAAAGAAGAAGCAAAGATGTGAAGCCTTTCTTCTCCCTTTTGTCCATAAAAGTAAAAAGAGCATCTGCTTCCGTCTTAATAATAGAATCTGTGTGTATTCAAGAGAGGCGGTGATTCGTCCTCAAGCTGAGTTTAGATCTGAAAAGATGAGAATATTAAAGCCTGACAGCCAGCCCACAAACCAATTAAGTATTTCTGAGCTGTCAGAACACGGGGTGGAGTTCTTTCTCTGCTCTCCACCGACAACCCTCACAATAAAAAAGAAAATTAGATCTCCTAAACACATTCTCAAGTAAAGATGGGACTGAACCTAGGTGACAAGACAAAAGATGGGTTTTCACCTAGACCAGGATGTCAGCCAGAGCTCCAGAGCATCCCAAAGCAGGCTGAGGAAGAGAACTGCCCCTTAGAACTGCTGCTAACATACGAAATGGTCCAGAGGCTCCTATGAGGTAGCCACAAGCCACAGGATGTGTGAGTGGATGTGACTGGGGTCCCTTAGATCTGAGCTTTTAATTTTGTTGAGTTCTGAATCGGTTCCTGAATTGACTACATATGCTTTGGACAATGTAGGTCTAGAAAACAGTACCTCTTGTGGCACACATTCCCATACGTCAAGAAACTGCCATGAAGGGGTCTTGGAAGATAGCTCAGTAGATAAATCAAACACTGAACAATCAAGAGGACCTGAGTTCAGATCCCCAGAACCCACTTACAGGCCAGGAAGAGTGGCATGCATCTGTAATCCCACTTATATGGTGAGATGGGAGGTGGAGACAGGCACACCCCAGAAGCTCATGGGCAAACTAGCCTGGTGTACGTAGCATTATAAGCTAGGATTTGTGTTTGAGGAGTGTGAAATTTTTGCCTTTTGGGGTCTGGACCATGAAGCTTA
>CABHPH010140808.1:0-26668 GCA_902168325.1 Peromyscus nudipes | reverse complement strand
GTTAAAAAACAAATAGAGAAACAAATGAGGGGCAGGGGAGAAGGGCAACAGCAAACCCCCTGCTGTGCAGATCATAAGGACCCCAGTTTAGATCCCAGCACTCCCTCAGAAGAGGCAGGCATGGCTGTGCGGCCTGTGGTAGAGGGGTGGTGGTGATTGCAGGTTGCCAGATTCACTGGGCAGTTCTGCCCCATCAATGAGGCCGCTGGGTTCAGTGAGAGATCCTTTCTCAAGAGGTAAGGTGACGAGTGATTGAGTAAGACACCTGATGTTGATCTCTGGCCTCTACCTGTGTGTACACACGTGCACACACAAACATACACCACACACCCACACAAAGATAAAACCAAATAAGCAGTGTGTTTGATGTAAAAGCCTCCTTAGTGTCTTCCCTTAGTTCATGAAAGCACCATTTCTGTAATCCCTGGGCCTCACACCCTAAGCACACACTCTACCACTGAACGACACCACAGCCACCAGCAATAGTATATGTTTTGGGGTTAAATTTACTTGTATCATATTTAGGAACTTTAAATCTATATTCATTTGTGGAATTTGTCTCTAGTTTCCTTTTGTTGTTGTTTGCTCTCTGTGATAAGTTTTTGCTATTTTCATCAACACATCTGGGGACACAGCTATATTTTCTGGGGTGTTAGTGTTTAGTAAGTCTAAATAGCAAAAGATGTGGAATGTATTTTAAAAGTTTGAGTGAATTTCCCATAGCACTCAAAGAAGCTAACTGTTTGGACCCAGTGCCTTTCTCACCCGGTGCCTTTTCAAGGATTAGTCATTTGACAAATTTCCCAATGTAGTCCACGACCGTTGTTGGGATGTCCCCCGAGACTACTCACTTAATTGAGTCTCTAGTTTATTACCACAGGATTGTACATGATTCTGCGGAGATTGGAAAGCCGCTTTGCCATCTGCGGGTCTGTCTCTTTTCTCATTCTTCGTGAGAAGTTTCTATTTTTACTTTTGAATTTGTCCTTGATCAGCTTTGCCAGAGTGTTACTGTTTAAACCAACCCAAAGAACCACTGTTTAAATGTACCCTCCAGTTCTCTCCTTCCCTGTGGATGCTTTGCCTACATCCATGTATCTTGAGCCAAATGTCTCTAAATACTTTTTTATTATCTCCACTGATATGTCAAAGACTAGGTGGGACACTGGTCTCCTATAATGAACACAAGTTTTAAAATTATCTTTGTATTTTTAAAGTCAAAGCTTGTTCTGTGTATTTTGAATGCATTTCAAAATTTCTCTCTATTTATTTAATTATTTATGTGTGTGTGAGTTGTGTGTGTGTGTGTGTGTGTGTGTGCGCGTGTGCACGTGAGTATGTGTGTGTGTGTACATGTACCAGTGTGTATTCCTGTGTCATGGTGCACATATGGAGGTCAGAGAACAACTTGCAGGAATCGGTTCTCTCCTTCCACTATGTGAGTCCCAGGAATGGAACTCAGGTCATCAGGCTGGGAGACGAGTGCCTTGTTTCCTGAGTCATCCCACCAGTCATGGTTTTTGGTGTATTTTTATGCCATTGGGGTTGAAGCATCATAATTCCTCAGTCTTCACTGTGAAACCAGATAGATATGAGCTCCATTCTCTGCAGCTTAGCAAACTATGAACCTGTTTTAGCTTCTCCTACGTGCTTTCCTTTTTTGATATTTAAAGTAAATGATATAATCAATGTAAAGTGCTTTTCCAAATGCCAGGCCTGCGATGGAAAGTCACAACTGGCTTTGTTATAATATTATTGGTGTGCCTTTTGTGAATACAAAATACTTATTTTTGTCCTGTGCAATATTTTTACACATTAAATATGGTATGATACTAATATTTCCATTCATGACAGTGTTTCTCATTTCTTTATTTTTATTTTGTGCCATTTTATTCTCAGCAAGTTTCTGTGAGCACTATATATTTGAATTCTTACTTTTTTTCCTCCAAATTATGAATCATTGTCTTTTAATGGGATAATTTGATCCATTCATATTATTTTGCAAAGCATGACATTTGGCAAGGTTTTTCTTCTCTTCTCCCAAAAAATTCTTTTGATTTTTTAACATAAATTTTTGGCCAAAATTTAAGGAAAAATTAATATATTTATTTGCTCATAAATTGTTATTGTACATGCATATTTTCCATATGCTTCTAGACATTTTGAGATGTGACTCCTAAGCCTTATTGATTTTATTATTCTTCTGTCTTCCGATCCGTTTATTGGAAATGAAAACATATTGTGTGCGTGTGCTGTACTATGTGTTGAGGAAAGTGTGTGAGAGGTTGCCTTTAGCCATCACTGAACCTGCATTGGGAGCATGAGACACACAAGAAGTAAAAAGAGTATAAATTAAAACAAATGCAAGGAAAATAAGAGACTTGGAGAAAGAATAGTGTCATGTGTAGGAGTGTCCACTTAACATTCATGGGGACTCCCCATGAAGGTGATATTTCTGCTGCTACCTTTAAAGAGAGAAGGCATTAGCTGTGTGAAGAGAAGAGGGCCATTCCAGGCAGAAAGACCAGCATATGCAAATGTTCTCAGAGAGGAAATAGTCCTATTCTAATGTTATTTGCATATAAATTATTTTGCTGTATTCAGCAATTATTTTGAATTAAGAGAATGCATGGAAATACAGTGGGTCTTTTGTAGGAAAAACGAAATGAAGAGTTGAAAAATGCCAGTGAAAGGCACTTGGCAAGCTTCTCCTACCTCTGTTTATCCGCTCACAGATCTATCTATCCACTAATCCTCCCTCCTTCCGTCTATCCACTCCCCACCTACCTGCTCATCAATCCATCTGCCTACCCACCTGCTCATTCATCATTCATTCGTCCATCCATCCAATGAACATTTTTAAATGCCTACTGTGTGCCACCCCCTGCACTGAGCATTGATAACAAAATAATACTTCTGAGGTGTAGAGCCTTGTGTCTAGAGGCTGAAGGGCCCTTGAGGATAAAGCTTGTTGCTTCTGATAGAGTGGGATGCACCAGGGAGTGGAGGAGGGAGGCACGTGTGATGTACTCTGCAGAGCCCTGAGCAGGGAGGGGGTGGCGGGAAGGAGCTGAGAGCAACTCTTGCCAGATGGCTTCATTCTTCCCCCTGAAGGAAGTGGAGACTTCATGCTGTGATGTGATACACAAGAACAGTGTTTCCTGTGGGCTTGCAAGGGCATTTTGAATCTAAAGACTACAGCTTGTTGATGTGTGAAGAAAAAAAAGTCTTTTTTTTTTCCTTTTTCAGACATTGTGAAGGGATAATCATACCAGTTTTATAGGCCCAGAAAATACAATTGACAGTGGCCAGAGCTCTAACCAGGTGCTAAGCAGACACTGATGGCTTATTCAACTGTCACCTGGAAGCTGGTGTCCTTCTGTTTCTGGACTAACCGCGTTTTTGAAGCTAACTAGATTCTGATAATGGATCTTGTCTGATTTGACTCTAATCTTCAGGATCCTTACTGTCCTCAGCTGAGAAATGAGGAGAGAACTAGATCTTACATGTCTTCAAAATATAACTGTTAGCACACATGCCCTCCCTTTGTCCTGCATGCCTGCAAGCATCCAACCATCTCTTCACCCAATATTTGACTGTCTGCTGTGTGCTCACCTAATGACCAGCAAATTAGAAATAGTCTCCACCACATAGAGTTCTCTCAGGAGGGAAGAAAAGAAAGCAAATAATTATGTAGATGATTGTATAATTACAGTTGCATCAAGGACAATACCTGGAAAGAATGTAGTGGGTAAGAATGTATATATGAAAAGACCAAAGAAATGTCTCAGTCGTTAAGAACACCAGCTGCTCTTCCAGAGGACCTGGGTTCGATTCCAATACCCACATGATGACACATAACCATCTGTGATGCCAATCCTAAGGCCTCTGAAGCCCTCTTCTGGCCTTCAACTGGCACTAGGTGTACATGTAGATCATGGACACACATTCAGGCAAAACACCCATACGCATAAAGTAAAATACAATTTAAAAAAGGAAGACATATTAAGGCAATCTGTCTTAGTTGAAGATGAAAGAAGCCATTCCTGACAAAGTGAGATTTAAGCAAACATTAGGAGAAGATTAACAAGAAAGCATTTTGGGCAGAGACCTTGGGATAGGAGGGAGCATGGCAACATCAAGACAGGAAAATGCATAGTAAAACAGTGATACAAGTACTTAGTGAGGACCTCCTGTCTACTAGGCACTGTGCAGCCCCTACCTGTGCGGTCTTGACAGAGTCTTAACTACCATGCTCTTTAATCTGTGCACCGTCATGTCAGATGATAATGATTTTCTTGTCTTCATTGGTTTCTGTAAGGATCTGTTTAGTTCATGACATGATGTCTGGGACTAGTAAGAGTTCAGAAGGGAAGCATTGCCCTTGCTTCCGTGGATGGCATTGGGCTAGGAGGAGCTCCTCTGGAGGTTCGGTGCTTGTCTTTGATTGTGTTGCTGACTTCTTTGTGGGGTCACTGAGAGCATCTGCAGTAGTGGAAGTCTGCCACTGAGTGTGGTCAACCATGTGAAACAACTGTTTGTCCATCTGCTTCCATGGGAAGAAGGAGTGGAAATGCCAGCCACAGCATGGCCTTCAAGCAGCAGGAGCTCTGGGCATTTGCTGTTGGCCTTTGCAGCACTGATTGGCATCACAGAGGGCATGGAAGGGCAAGGGAAATAATAATCAAAGGACTGGCTAGGGGAAACAGTACATCTCATTTCTTAGGTTTTAATAAGATGAGTACATTTTCTGTTCTTTGACTATTAGGAAGGCGTCCCCCCTAACTCTACTGAGAATGGGTCAGTTTTCCTACTAAAGATACCAAATGGCAATTTGCTAGAGTAGTCAAAATTATGAATATGAAAGGGATTTTTCAAGGCTGTGACAAAATACTTAAGAGATATCAACTCAAGGGAGGAAGATTTATTTCAGCTCATGGTTTCAGCCCGTAGTCACTGGACTCTATTGTTTCTGGGCTGTGCTGAGACTGGTCATCATGGCTGTCAGCATCTGACAAAGAGGCTGGCTATTTACCTCATGGCCGCCAGGAAGCAGAACGAGACATGCAGAGGAAGAGGCTGGAGATGAACTAAACCTTTCAGAGGTATGCTCTCCCATGACACACTTGCCCAACCAAGTTCCACCCTCCACGTCTCCACCATCTCCTAATAGTCATTCGATCGTGAATCCACCAATGGATTCGTGACCACTCATTTCTCAAGAGCCCGTCAGCTTCAAGTCTTTCACATGTTAGCATTTGGGGAACACTCCATACCTAAATCATAACAATGGACACGCCTTGTCAGTATCCAAAAAGCCATCATTTGTAATAAGAAATTTGCATATTATTAAATATGGGGAGAAAGGAAAATAAAGAAGGCGTGGCTATTGTTGTTTGGGACTCATATTCTAACTGAGATGGTTTGTGCCTCTAACATATTGCAATATCACTTGGTTTGTGATAACACGAGGGGGTGGGCATTGCTCCCAGAGTCTAGAGACGCTGTAAATACATACAGTGCACAGGGCATCTCTGCAACAGAGACTTGTTCAGTCCTGCTGCTATAGATGAAAACTCCCTGAGCTAACTGTATGTAACTGCTTCAGTGAATTAGTTACGGGAGAGTGGGGTAGAAGTATCCATTCTTAGGTAGTGTGTGTGTGTGTGTGTGTGTGTGTGTGTGTGTGTGTGTGTGTGTGTGTGTGTGTCCTTGCATGATGTTGGGTGTTCTGCTCTATCACTCTCTACCTTACATCCTTGGGACATGGCCTCTCTCTAGGCTTTCAATTAGCAAGCCCCAGTGATCCTTCTGTCTCTGTACTCACAGAGCAGGGGTTACAGGTGTGCATGTGGTTACCTTCAGCTTTTTACATGTATGCTGGGGATTTGAACTCAGGTCTTCACGCTTGCACAGCAAGCCTTCTTATGCACTACACCACACCCCCTGCTTGATTATAATTTTAAATAGGGAACTCTGTATGTGTATCCATGGGTTGATTTGAATTGTCATAGCCTCTTTTATCATCTTTTAAATAATTTATTAGTGACTCAAATAATAATCTATTAATTACAAGTTCCAATAGTTTGCTTTTGAATGTATCATACAAAATTTTAAGTCCTACAGGCACAGGGGATATATGTTGTTCCAGACCTTCCATTCCCCGCTCTCCTACCAATAGCCACTTACGTATCCCTAGAGATATTTGTCATTCTGGTTTTCGTCAGCAGTACCCCATCCACCTCGCCCCTTACTTGAAGGTATGTTTTAAAGGTGTTTCCACAGGCAGCTCCTATAGAGATGTCTCATTGGATTGAGAGTGGCCCCATGACCTTTCATGTGGATGTCCTATTAACAGTGGCCCCATGACCTTTCATTGGGTTTTCTCTTGTCCTGTGCTACAACAATGAGGCCATGACTCTCCTTGTATAGAGCCATGGACACTGTCTGCACACAGTCTGTAGCCTAAAGTCCTGTTGGTGGAATGACTGTGTTCAAGAGGCACATCCAGGCCTGGGGTGATGGCTCAGCTGGTAAAGGGCTTGCATTGCAAGCATGGCAACCTGAGTTTGGTCCCCAGAACCCGCATTTAAAAAACCCATAAAACCCCTGAAAACAAAAACAAACAAACAGAAAGCCCACCACCATCACCACCACCACAACAAAAAAACCTAATCATGGTGGTGGTACTTGTATCTCAGGGCTGGGAGTTAGACAGGTAGATCCTTGGCATTCCCAGCCTGGCCTTATTAGTGAGTTCCAGGCCAGTGAGAGACCCTGTCTCACAAGGCAGGTGAGTGGTGCCAATGAACAACACCTAAGGATGTTCTTTGTTCCCCACAAGCACATGTGCACACGCACACACACACACACACACACACACACACAGACACGGCCCCATGTACTTGTACACACTCAGTCACATACACATGAACTTGTAACATGTGTGTAAGTACACCCACCTGTACTGGATTTACTCACCGAGCACCCTTCATCTGTTCCATTTTTAGTCCCGTGTGACCCCCCTCCTTTCTCCGTGAGTCACCTGATCTGAAAGAGTCACCTATTTCTTCCCCCTACTGCAACTGCTTCCTTTAATCTACAGAATTAATTTCTTCCCTAATCAAAACACAATTCCTAAGGGTAGTATGAAAATATTAATTGTGTCTATCATTCCAAGGCTCCGAGGGTTCGGGGTATCATCTTCCCAAATTGCTCGTGTTTCATAGAGCATAGCAAGAGCCCCTCTCTCTGCAGACAATCTTCCATGATGGATCGCACCCACCATTTTTCCCAATGGGCTTTCTCCTGAGAGTAAGTAGAAAGCATGAGCTCTCTTGCTCAAAAAAAATTCATTAACTCAATGGGGGTGCCTGCTGCTTGATTGGGAGAATGTCAGCGATTGAGTCTGCTGGCTGCAGTTTCACAATGTGGGGAGTTTTTGTCTGCAGGAAGCAGCTCTGAGAGCAGAAGAGGAGTGAGAGTAGATGGAGGGAAGAGGGCATTAGAAGAGGAGGAAGCCGTGGGAGAGAGATGGGCATGCAGATTTCTGTTGCTCATGCCTTGGGGATGCCAAGGGAAATTTGAGTTGCTTCCTGGAGTCACAGACTGTTGCCTGAGCTTACGAGGATCCCTTCTCTCAACTGTCTTGTGGGAATAGACTGGTCCCAGCAAAATTTCAAGGCCTGTCAGAAGGCTTCACTCTTGGGAGAAGTTTGATTTGAATTTCAGTTATTTCATAAGCAGTTGTCCAGAGTAGAGAAATCAGGGTATGTGGCACACACTGTGTTCTGCCCTATGTAGACAATGATCTTTATTTCTGAAATTTGGATTTCTCTGCTAAAGGGGGAAAGCCTGAAGGGGCAATGGGAAAATGTTTCCTTCTTCCTTGAAAAGTTAACCTTTAAATTCTGGACTCACCCTGCTGCCACTAATGATAGCGTCTTACGCAGCCAATGCACATTTATCTCCGGTATTTTCTCATGTTTTTATAAATCCTTCGAGAATTCACTAGTCCCTTGGGTGTGGATCAGTGTCTTAGTGACATTTCTCGTTCCTGTGACAACATACCTGACGGGACAGGGAGAGGAGGTCTATCTTGGTGTGCAGTGTGGCAGGGCTCAGTCCCTCCTGGTGCAGAGCGGAGCGGCTGCCAGCATGGTGGAGGGGAAGCAGAGAAAAGTGCTCACAGCAAAGGGTGAAGGCAAGATATGGCCTCAGATGGATGCTCCTGATGACTCACTTCCTTCCACTTTTCACCAGTTCCCAATAATGCCATCAAGGACTAACCCGTTGTGGTTTAGAGCCTTGTGAAACACTCTCACAAATGCAACCAGACGCGTGCTTTCCAAGTCTCCTAGCCATTTCTTACTCTTTTCAAGTTGGCAATAAAGATTAACCACCTCCACCCCCATTACTACCCCCTACCATCCCCATCACCATCATGACCTCCTATCACCATCCCCCATCATCACAAAAACAAAATGGTTAAAAATATCAGAGAGCGAGGCCAACAGTTGGATTAGTGTTTACTCCATGTCAAGTGTAGTCTTAGGTTCTTTTTCTGTAGTAACTTATTTGGTCCTTTCAGTACCCTGTGAAATGCAGATACTTTTTTTTTTTTTTAACAATTTCCATTTTACAGATGAGCAAGGTGAGGCAGAGAGGCCACACAGTTCCCCACTAACTAGCATTCAAAACCTGAATTGTTTGGCTTCAGATTATCATCATTATTTTCTGTAACAAATGATCACGTTGTCATCTCTTGCTGGCTGTGTGTACGAGAACTGGTTTTATGCATTATCTCCAAACCTTTGTTGACTCTGAGTTGTGGTAAAAAACACAAGGGCTTAGCAGTTAAGAGCACTGACTGCTCTTGCAGGGGACTGGGGTTTGATTCCCCGCACCACATGCTGGCTCACAAACATCTGGCTAACCAGGGTACCAGGCACACATGCCATGCACAGACATACATAAAGGCAAGATACCTGAACATACTTAAAAAAACCACTGATTTTGTTGCTCCCTATCCCTATGTGTGTAGAGCAGCAGACTGTCCTACATGTTTTTTTCCTACGTGTATTTGGACAAGCCTGTTGTTTACATCCAGGTGTTTGTATTGCCACCTCATTTCTCTCTCTCCATCAAAGATTCTTAGGGTGAGTTCAGCACATGAACACTCAGGAGTACTTTAATATTGGGAGTCCTAAAAGATAATACTTCAGTTGAGCAACACGCACGAGCCTGTAGAATAGAAAAGACTGTTTTCTGCCCTGGATCCTGTCAACATTTTGAACTGTGAATTTGGGATTTGGAAGAGGAGAAAGCTTGGCCAATCCAGCAGTGGAAGGAATCTTGGGGATGGGGGAAACTTGAGCTCCTTTCCCATGCAGGGTCTTTGCCCTTCTCTCTCCACGCTGAGCCCTTGCAGGGGCTTTGGCCACATCCCACCTAGACTCCTTTCTGGGTATTAATAGAACTGTAACCGCCACAAGGGTGGGATTTCCTGTTTAGTTGCTGAATCCTCTGATGCCCGGACGGTATTGGCCCTCATGAAGTATTCCTTAGATAGATGACTGATATTCTATTTCAGTCTTTATTTGTGCCTGTCCTGGAACTCAGCACCTCTGCTGTTATCTTGCCAGGTTCCTTGAGATTTCCTTAGAAGCTATAATCTCCAGGAGGGTGGCGAGTGTGTCTGATTCACCACCTGGTGCCCAGAGCAGACCTGCCTGTAACGAGGACTGTCTTCTAACTTGCCGACTGTGTGATGGCTGACACTTGCCGAGCTGCTCTGTGCCTTAGTTTCCACGTGAACACGAAAAGGACACTAGCATCTATCTCACGAGGTCATTAAAATAACTGGAGCCAACACTAGTTAAAATGTTTAGAAGAGCGCCCGCATATAATAAGCACCTCATAAATGTCAGTTATTGTTAGTGCTCGAAAATATTTGGGAGTTAAAGGTTTGAGGATCTTTATATAAAGTGTGCCTTTCCTGTGTGTGTGGTAAAATCTCCTCTGAGTAAGGGACAGGGACAGACGGAGACGATTTCAGGGACCGAGAGATCCTAAGATCCAGGCTGCTTTAATCCCACAATCCTCTCTCTTCTTTTGGAAAAGGCCAGTTCCTGGCATGCCCAGCCCTTCTTTCCTTCCCAGCCTTTTACATTTCTCTCCACTGTAGCCATGATTTAAAAAAAAAAAGAAAGGAATCACAGTTGGGAATTTTGCTTGCTGACTTGCTGATGGAGTGTGGGATCTACTGCTTCCATTTAGAGAAACAGCCACCCCTGGTATGCAGCCGTAGGGGCTGCCAGCTGACACTGAAGCTGGGCTGCCCAAGAATGCACTGTGCAGCTTCCCGAGTTGGCCCTCAGGTTCACGGAATGCCTTCCCTCGCCTTCCTCGTCTGTGTCAGTTTGAAATAGGGCACAAGCAATGCACACCCCTGATTCCAGGTCCAAACAAACAGTGCCTTGCAGGACATAGTCGCTGGCCGAAATCTCATTCCTATGGCATTCCAGAGCCCTCCTCTTCCAGACCACCTCTATACCCACTGTCGCTGGTAAGTTAACAGGAGGAATTCTGCATAAACAAGGAAAAGTTCTCAAATATGTCTCAAGCAGTGTGTGAAGCAGACTTATATTAAGATACAATTTGTTATTTCTGTGAAATTTAGATTAAACTAAGGTGTCTCATAGTTTCATTTGAAAATCCGACAACCCTAGAGGCTCTGCCGTGACCAGTTTGCTTTATTTTCTTCTATTAATTTTCCAAACATGTGTAACCCACAGATATCTTGATAGATTTACTCTTGGTAGACTCCCTAACACCAGGAGCAGTGCTGGGCACACCATAGGCGCTTAATAAATGTGTGTGCATTCCATTTTCCTTCAAACACTGGGAAATATATTCTATCATTTCATACCCGGCTTTTCCTTTTGACATCTTATGAAGATTGGCACACAGATGTGCTGATTTATTTTTAAGGGCTCCATAGTATTTCTTTTTCTGAATACTTGGTAATGTATTTATCCAGTCCCCTCATGATAGACATTAGGAATGTAAAGAGGCGTTTGCTATTCAAACAACACTATAATGAACATTCCCATGTACAGTCACATATATGGGTTTGGCTACATAAGCAAGTATTAGAATCACTGGACAAGTGGGCATCTTGAAATATGGATCCACATTGCCAAGTTGCTCTTCATAGAGTCTGGCCACACTTCACAGTCAGCCTGTTCTGTGTCCTTACCCATGGAGACTGTCACCTTTCTACGGCCCAGTCCTGTCAACAAAAGCATGCAGTCTTACTGTCACTTTAATTTTCGTTGCTTTTTAGGTTTTCTTTCTCTATGAGCTATATATTCATGTCTTTTGCTCAACTTTTTCCTATTAATGATTTTGATGGTTTTTATTTCAATTTGTTGAAAATGTTTCACTGGATGTGGTAGAACACACCCAAATCTTAGCACTTGGGAAGCTGAGACGAGAGGATCATGAGTCGAGGTCAGTCTGAGCCACATAGCAAGCCTCTGTTTCAAAAGAGAACAAACAAAAACGTCAGCTGAGCGTATATTTGTCTCAATTATTGTTATTTCTTACGTAGACTTAGGGTATTGTGTTAGTTTTACGTTAGCACAGTGTTGATTTATTAGGAAAATTTGCTCTGTAGATATTTAACACTTCTTAAATTGTCAAATTGTGAGTCTTTCACATGTTTTTCTTTTTGTCTCTTGCTGGAGGCCTCTCCCCAGAGAGGCGATGGAGCAATCCTCCCGTCCTCTGCTACTTTAACTTTTTTTCTTTCTGCATTTGAGTCTCTAATCCATCTGGAATTTATTTTGATTTTCAGAGGGAGGTGACTCTCTAGCTTTGCTTTTTACCAGATGGCCAGCCAGTTGTCCCAATACCATTTATTGAATAATCCATCGCTTCCCACAGAATTGAAATGCTGCCTTCGTCATATATTAAAATATGGAGGAGGGATTTTGTACTCATCATCTGGGAGTTTCCAGAGCTTGCTATCAGCAGAGGGTCTTAGCTGATTGAGGACAATTTAGGTCCGAAGGGCAACCACAGTCATCCCATGTAGTACCAGTGGGCTTTCTGGGAATGCGACTAAGGAGCGAGATTTAGAGGCAGGCTTCACAGCCTAGGCACTAGTGACATTTTGGGCTGGTTGAGTCTTCCTTAGACTGTCCTGCATGTTGTAGGGTGGTTAGGAAATCCTTGGCCTCTGCCTAGTAAATGCTAGCATCATCCATACTCCTTGTGATAATAAAATACATTTCCCGATATTGCGCAATGTCTCCCGAGGGGCATAGTTATCCTCTGCAGACATCCACAGCTTTATCAGGCCTGGGCTGGACAGAACTTTGATTAGAAGCATGCTAGGCCCTTTGACATTCTGAGATTCTGCCATTGGCAGGATCAGGGACTCCAGCTATCTGGGAGCCAGAAAGGGAGATGTTTTTCTGTCTCAGAGACAAGACTTCCCAGGTTTGGAGGGGGTGTGGTATCTGTGGAAAGAAGGGTGGAGGCCATGTAAGCTGATTCCCAAAGGGAAGGGCTCCCTCCGTCCCTGCAGGAAAATCTCCTAAAACCTTCTGGGGTCCCAGGGTGAACCATTCTCCTGTCACCCACACACTTGGAGACAGGGGGCTTCCTTGCTCATGGATTACAGGAACGATGACTCTGAGAACTGGCGACACGGGAAGTTTTGCTGTTCAACAGTATGCAACGGCAATACTTTTGGGTAAAAGCACCTCCTGGCTTATCTTTATGAGCAGCAGGAAGTCCATATATTCTAGAGATTGGAGGTGGTGGGTGGGGAGAAAAATTCCACATAGAATAGGTAGGTGTGGGAGTGAGACGGAAGAGGAAAGAAAGTAAGAGAAATCCCTGGGGTCCTTGGGAAGGAGAAAACAGCAAGGAGCTGGCTGAGGGCTGAGCAATGGCTCTGGAGACTAACTTCTGAGAGCTGGGGGCTGGGGTTCTTCCTGACAACCACAGAGGGAGAGAGATTGTTGCTGAGTAGGGGTGCGGGTGGGAGAGTGATTTGAGGAAGCCCACTGGGAAGGTGCCTTGCTGGGCACATTAGGGTCTTATAGAGTAGGCAGTGTGTGTGTGTGTGTGTGTGTGTGTGTGTGTTTCCAGCAGGTGAAACAGCTTTTGCAAAGACTCCTGGATGAAACATGTTGAACCAACAGAATCCTCCCCAGGTCTGGCTGTGATCCAGGGTGTAGGTTATGGTGACAGATAGGGCTAGACTGCAGGAGAACCTTGGATGCCTAAGGAGTTGACTTGCTCTCTTCACCTACCCTATCCAGAAGGCCCTTAAACTAGAATGCATTTGAAAACAGTACCGTCACTCATCCAGTGACCACCTCTGTAGTCGCCTTCCGCTTTCTTAGTAGCGTCTCAATGTCCTTCTGTGTGCCTGTCGGGAGGCACAGCCCTGAAGGTGGGGTTTGCCTTGCTTTGGTCACAGCTCCTGGCGCACAGGTGCCACTTAATAACCGGTGTGGAATGGGCAAAGCCATTCTGTAAGCGTGTCACACACTCTTGGTCCAGATTCCTGAAAGGCAGGTCGACTTTCAGGGTATCGTTCCACATCCCTGCTGGTGCCTTCGTCCTTGCATTGTGCTGCACTGTACGTGTGTGGAGGTTGGAGAGCAGTCGCCGGAGTGGCTTCTCTGCTTCTACCACGTGGGTTCTGGGGATCAGACTCCGGTCATCAGGCTTAGCAGCACGTGTCTTCATCTGCTGAGCCACCTCTCCTACCCTTTACGGGTATTTCTTATGAGCGAAAACTATTGGACTATAGACAGCCCCGGGGTTGACGAGGTAATACACGACATTGGTTTCTTAGAGCAAAGTTCTCCAGTGTTCCAGGTGAACCTATGTCAACCTAGTGGCAGGGTGGTACCGAAGGCCTGACGCTGATTAGCTTTGTGCAGTGTGGGGAACATCTGATGGGTCCCAGGAGAAAGCCTGGGCTTAGTGTTAGTGTAGCTTTAATACTCTGCTATGCCCAAGTCCCATGTTAGCAGACAGACCAGGTCTGGGGCTCAGGCCCCAGCCAGACCTGAATCTCCTCATTTTCTTTCTGTTCCGGTTCATTTATGGGAAACTTCTAGCTGTGCTCAAAGACACTGATGGTTTTTGTTTTTGTTTTTGTTTTCCCTCACATTTCATTTCTTCAGCTTTTGTTGTCCAACATTTTAACCATTTAAAACAGGTAATTTGGAAGTTTCTAATACATTTTACAATGTTATGCAACTATGACCACTTTCTAATACCAGAACATCCCCCCCCCAAAGAAACAGAACTTTAGCAGTCACGTCCCATCCTCCTCCTCCTCAGTCACTGGTAACTTCTAGTCATCCTTCTGTCTCTATCTTTATTAATTGTCCTGTTCTGGACATTTAGTGAAAACGGAACGGAACAGCATGTGGCCCTTTATGGCCGGCTTCTTTTCCTCAACGGTGTTCTCAAAGGCTCATATGTGTGGCAGAGTGTATTGGTGTGGTGCTTTTTTTCTTGAGGTTGAATAAAATTCCGTATATGGAGCTACCACACTGTTTATTCACTCACCAATTGGTATTTGTGCTCTTCCCACCTCTTGGCTATTATGAATAGTCATGATGCACATGCAACTGAAAACACTTATTATTATTATTTCTCATGATTTCACATATGTGTGACTTGCATTTTGACCACTCTCATCACCCACTTCCCTACCTCCCCTCGCCATAAACCTGTCTCTTGTGTTCATGTCTATTTGTTTGGTTTTGTGGCCAACTGAGCTAACACTGGGCCACCTGTGTTACTGTGGGTTTAGAACTACCCATTGGAACCTGGTAGGCTTTGCAGTGGGATCACAAACCAAAGACAGTGACTCCTCCCCTCCCAGAATCTATCAATAGCCAGTGGTCCAGAGGTCTAGAGCAGGGCCCTCTACTGTGAGCCTTTCCCCTTGACTGTTGATAAAGCCAGCCTTGTGTGGGCCTAGTGCAGGAAACTACAGTTGTTGTGAGTTCATTATTGCAATGTTTGTGTTGAAAGAATGGCATTTCATAGTCCTTGACCCTCTCTTCTGACTCTTATACAAAGAAAGCAATTCATTGCTATGTCAGTACCAGGAATACACTTCTTATATGAGCTTCCCACTTGCCCAACCTGAGTCGTTAGCCAGGCTTTCCCTCACAGAGTGGGTCTTGAATGTAATCAGTGCAGTTGGTTATCTTGGCTCCCAACAGTCAAGTCTCTATTATATGTGCAGATTTTGTACCAACATGTATTTTCAGTGCTCTTGGGCATCTTCCTACGAGTAGAATTTCTGGGTCACATGGTAGCTCTATGTTTAACTTTTTAAAGGCCACTTCCTTTTTGAAAAACACCTTAAATTTAAAAGAATTTCAATTTAAGGAAAACTATGAGTAGTGTTGGAGATGGTGTGAGGACAGGGGACAGTGTGAAGGTCATTTGTAAAGACAGATGAATGGAGAGCTTCCTGAACATGCTCCCTCCCCCATCTACTGTTTCCCACCTGTCTCTCCAGCCTTGTGTCCTTCTGATTCCCAGAGTCACAGTGCATCTAAGCTGGTTTCTTCAGTACATTCCAGAACCTGCCCTTTTTCAAAGATGCTGTCCTTTGCCATAGCCTAGATTCTTCTGTGCTCCATGCATCCACCCCCCCCCAGGAGCTCTTCTCAGAATGTGTCTTTTGCACAGAGTCATAGTTGAACATGAATTGCCTTCCTTGCATGCCGCTCCCTATGGCTCGATTGCTGAATCCCATCCTACTGTTTGATGGGAGGGTCTGTATCTGAGGGGTCCATTGCTCCCTTCACAGCACAGGCTCTCATGACAGATGGTTGAAGCAACTTGATGAATCAACCTTCCTTGAAAGCTGCCCTCCCTCGGTTTGGAGCCAGCCTCATGTCCTGCTTCTTGACGAATTTGCCATTACTTCTGGCTTGTAGTTTTCTTTTAGTTATTTCTAGTTGTTCGGATGTATTAGTCAGAGGTCTTGATGTCCTGGAGCATGAGAGTGGGGTATGTGTTAGTTAAGCTTTTTGGGTTGCAAGTAACAGAAACTGATTTGAGTCAGCTAAAGGTGGGAGGAGGAAATAGTATTAGCATGCAGACATTTCTTGTTCCCAACCAGAAGGCCAGACTAGCAGAGGAGGGAGGAAGACTGGGCACTGGAAGTCTGTCAATCTCCCCATCTCTCAACTCTGCTTCTCTTTGTCCATGTTCACTATCCTCACTTCTGGACCATCTGCTCTCTTTGTTTCTTGCTCTACACACTGTGGGAAGGTGGCTTCCCATTATTGCTCAGTGTACGTCTGGAACCTCAGCCCTCTTTAACCCCAGCTTAGGTCTAAGGACCAATGAGCTGGAGGAAGGGGAAGAATAATTGCGTAGCGCAAAGGCTGTGGATTAAAGAGTGCAACAGTCAAGGCAGAATTTCACTGGCCTGGTTTAGTCTGATGGCCAGTGAACTATAAAGCAAGGAGTGGGTTCCCTAAGACCCGTGCTATGGATGAGGGATGCAGTCACCATAGAGATGGCTGGAAGCTGAGCTTTTCAGTGATGTCCAATATTGGATGAAGAGGCAGATCTTGAGCTAAGAGCTTCAATTTCCCCCTTTTCTCAAGGCCATAGAAGAGGAGACAAGCCAGTCAGCAGTGAGTGTGGGGAAAGAGAGTGATGTGACAGAAACAGTTCTCATCGGACTTGCTAACCTTGAAAGTGCTAAATAGTGATGTCTCCAGAAAGAGAAATAAGTAGCGGCATGAAGCTGCTGGTGTGCTTCATTTCTGGGAAGGGAGTTTTTCTGAAGACTTTTCTGGCTTGGCCAGGGAGGCTTGGACCATCTCTTCAACCTTCTTCTTTACCTTTATTCCTAAAAAAGGGGAAATGTGGTGATGTATTGTGTACCCTAATAAACTCTGGCTGAAGATGAGAGAACAGAGTAAGCCACTAGATTAAACATAGATGCCAGGCAGTGGTGGCACACACCTTTAACCCTAGCACTCAGGAGGCAGAGATCCATCTGATCTCTGTGAGTTCAAAGCCACCCTGGGCTATATGAGATTGACTCAGTCTAGGAGTAAAACAGAGCCAGGCAGTGGTGGCACACACCTTTAATCACAGCACTTGGGAGTCACACACCTTTACTCCCAGTACTTGGGAGTCACACGCATTTAAACTCCCAGTACTTGGGAGTCACACACCTTTACTCCCAGCACCAGGAAGGTTGAGACAGGAGATGACATGGCTGGGCAGAGGAAGGTATATAAAGCGTGAGGAGACAGGAACTAGAGCTTTCTGGCTAAAGGCTTTTCCGCGGAACTGTCCCTTTCAGCTAGGAACTTTTTCAGCTGCAGCCCTTTCGGCTGGAGCTCTTTCAGACTGAGGAGTTGGTGAGGTAAGAGGTGATGGCTGTGGCTTACTCTGCTTCTTTGATCTTTCAGCTTTCACCCCAAATCAGGCTCTGGGTTTTTTATGATGAGAACTTTAGAAATTCATGTTACCCCTCTTTTCAGGATTCCTGCTCAGAGAATGCTTGGCTTCATGCCTTACAAAAGGAAAAGAGAAATTTTGCTCACTGATTCTGGGGCTATGACTATTCTTTTAAATGTTTGTAGCTTAAGCTGTGGCCACTGTGGTACCTGTTTGGGGGAACAGGATAGCCTTTCCATTTTTGTCGTAGGGTGAACATTCTCTCAAGCATGTGAAGCCTTTAGGCTTCAATTACTTGTGTGTGTGTGCTTTGAGTGTGGGCTGTGTATGTGTGCATGATGTGTATGGAGGTCAGAGGTCAGCTGTGGGTTCCTCAGGCACCTTCCACCTTTTGTTTGAAGCATCATCTTTCATTAGCCTGAAACTTCACCATGGTCCATGAGCTTCCTAGGATCTTCCTGTCTCCTCCAGCTTGCCATCTTCGGGGTTACAGGTGCACAGCAGCATCTCTGGCTTGTCACGTGGATTCTGGGATCTGAACTCAGGGCTTCCTCCTTGCCAGGCTAGCACCTTACCAACTGAGCCATCTTCTCAGCCCCCAGTTACTTAATGTACAGAGTGGAGCTGACATAGCCCACCACTGACATTTGTGAATTTGACAGTTTTGACTTCTGCTTTTGTTAGTGACTCAGAAGATCCTTGGCACAGGATTATGTCACTGTCTTGAAACTCCCTTTTGAATGGGATGCTTGGCAAGCTTTGGGAGGGACACATGGATGGTGTGACCAAGATTGTGGGCTCTGGTATCAAAGTTGCTTCTGAGCTGGGACCTCCCACCCAACTGCATGACCTTGTATAGATTAAGGCTTCGATGTCTTGTTTTTCTTAATTTTAAATGGAGATGGCAATAGGATCCACTTTACATGTGATTGGGGGTCTAAGTGAGATACATGCAGCTCTTTGAATGCTAAACCCTCACAATGTGCTGGCCATGACTTCTTCTTGTTGGTTTTACTCACTGTGGTAGTTCTGGGGTCTAGGGGAGGGGGACAGAGCTTGCCTATCATGTCCTTTTCTCAGGAGTCATGGAACCCCTCCAGTTGGCTCTTGTGTGGCTATGCCATCCACTAGAAACCCGTTTGTGGACTTCTTGTCTTATGTCAGCAACAGCAGGTGCAGCTGGCAGCCCCTGCCCCACCCCCGTTAGCCCAGTCTCGGGGGACTCCTTAGACTAATGCAGTTTTAATGAATACACATTACTGTTTACATGGCTGAAATGAGAGCCTGGTTGCTTGTTTTATGCCGAGGTTTCACAGCTCTGTCTTTTGAAATCCTGTCTCCCTTGCTGCACTTCTGGCCACAGGGATGCTTTCTTGGCTGCCTTTCCACTGTCTCCCCAAATAAGGTATTCTCTGAGAAGTCCTGTGGCAGTTTCCGAGCCGCTGCCTTGCCAGGAAAAGAATGAACTGCACCAAGCAAAAGCATAAGGATGGGTTCTTCTCCCTTTTTAATGAATAAAATTTAAAATTCTCAAATGTTTGCTTATTAAAGGGCACTTATAAAGGAAAACAGAGAAGAAAACCAATCCCCCTCAGTCTCCCGAGCATGAACATTTTCGGTTTATGTTCTTGCACATTTTAATCAGTACATATATGACTTCAGTTTTTAATTATTTTGAGACAGGGTCTCTCTACGTAACCTAGAAGGGACTCACACTCATGCCTCTTCTTCCTCAGCCTCCCCAGTGGCAGGATTACAGGCCCGTAGCACCACACCCAATTCTGGATGTAAACACATTATTCCTGACATCTGTTTTTCTGTTTTGTACCCCACAATTAGCACAATAAACAACTTTCCATGCCAAGAAATGTATATCTGTAGTGTTTTTCCTCAAGCATCATTGTATCCTGTCCTCATTTACAGAAGGCTTTAATTGCATTAGTTTTGAAGAGTTACATACAGTCTCAGAATTTAAAGGGTTCACAGGGAGCCACCTTGGAGTCTCTCTGCTCTTTTGACCTTAGATATTCAGCTTAGCTACTTAAGGCAATTAATACCACCAGTTTCTTGTGGATTTTTCTGGAAATTGTTATAATGTAAAAATAAATATATGAATATAATTTAATTTTCTTTTCTTTTTTATAATTTATTTTTTCCTTTCCTCCAATTACACACATTAAAATGCTACCTTAACATATTTTCCCCCCTAACAGATTGTTTTGGGCAGAGTGTAGTGGCACACATCTGTAATTTCAGTACTCTGAAGGCTGATGCAAGGGGATTGACTGCAAGTTTGAGGCTAGCCTGGCCACATAGTAAGTTCCAAGTTAGCCTGGGCAATATAGTAAACTCCTGTCTAAAACAAAAACCAAAGAAACAACAATCCGACAAAGTGCCTTGGTGTTTGTCTACCTTAGTCAAGACAGGGCATCTTAACAAAGAAACAACAATCCGACAAAGCGCCTTGGTGTTTGTCTACCTTAGTCAAGACAGGGCATCTTTTCACTAGTTTTGTCTTTGCTGTAGGGGAAAGTGTTCACTCCAAAGCCTTTCCTGTGGTCTGCCCAAACTTCCTATCCACACACTGTAGCTAGGGATAGTTAGAGCAAGGACGCCATTGGAGCTCAGGGTGCTGCAGGTCCAGATTATGAATGGTATTGGCTTCCAATGGTCTGAATGACAGAAACAAAGCTGGTGAGCCACATGCCAGGTGGCAGTCACTGGCCAAAGGCCATCTTCAGCTTCTGTGTAGTTCTTCAGGTGGACCATGTCTAAGCTAGTACTGCCCTTCATTTCAGTTGGCTGAGAAAAGGTTGCATCACAGGTGTGGAGAGAAGCTCTGCTATCTCTTGTTCTTTCTGGCAAGATGGATGAAGGGTAATTGATGCAAAACTGACCCAGCTCAGGAAAGACACCTGGGTCTAGAGATGTACATTTGTCTCTACAGTGAAGGCAGGCGACAGGGCTAACAGAGTTGTTCCACACTTCACTCTTCGCTCTAGCTTCATGGTTTTCACTCACCAGTCCAGTATGGTTTTTTGAGAAAGGATTCCTCTGTGTAGCTTTGGTGCCTGTCCTGGAACTCACTCTGTAGCCCAGGCTTAGCCTTGAACTCACAGAGATCCGCCTGGCTCTGCCTCCCGAGTGCTGCTGGGATTAAAGGCGTGCACCACCACCGCCCAGCTTTCCAGTATGTTTTTAAGTATGTTGAAGCAATACCTCAAGTTAGATGGATGAGAGGAAAATATGGGGTGTCATGAAATGGGATTCTTTAGGGAGAAGAATAGAGGACATTTCAGAGACAAGTGGGGATCACTCTATGTTGTTAGCAAATGAGAACCAAAAGGGGGCAGCTTGGCTTGGGAATGGGTCATTTTCTGATGCCCGAGGGATGGATGGATGCAAGCAACATAATAAAAAACGAGATGGTGGTGACAGAGGCGCTCAGTGGGTGTCCATGGGAAGATGCAGGAAATAATCATCTGTCCTTGATGGACAGTGAGGTTCACTGAAACAAAGCTAACCTGTGGTGGTATTGTGTTCCTCCAAATATTTTGCACCCTAATAAACTTATCTGGGGTCAGAGACAGAACAGCCACAATATTAAACAGAGGATAGGCAGTGGTAGCATACGCCTTTAATTCCAGCACTTGGGAGACAGAGCTAGGCAGAAATCCATGTGTTCAAGGATACAGCCAAGCATGGTGACTCACGCCTTTAATCCCAGAAAGCGAGCCTTTAATCCCAGGGAGTGATGGTAGAAAGCAGAAAGGTATATAAGGTGTGAGGACCAGGAACTAGAAGCATTTGGCTTGTTAAGCATTTGGCTGGTTAAGCATTTAGGCTTTCAAGAAGCACAGTTCAGCTGAGAGCCATTCGGATATGAGGACACAGAGGCTTCCAGTCTGAGGAAACAAGATCAGCTGAGAAGTTGGCCAGGTGAGGTTAGCTGTGGCTTGTTCTGTCTCTCTGATCTTCCAGTGTTCACCCAAATACTTGGCCTCAGGTTTGATTTTATTAATAAGAACTTTTAAGATTCCTGCTACACTAACCTTTCCCAGAGGCTCCAGTCAATGTTACATGACATGTTTGTGTTCTTGGTTAGAGAAAGGTCAAGAGGAAAGACCCACCCACTCACTCTTCATAATGTTGCCTATTTTATGAAGGATGAAGTAAAATTACTATCCACCCAAACCTATTCACCAAACAATTTTGAAATACTTTCTTAAATAAGGATTGGGCCAAAGAGGACTGAATACTGTCTTTGCAGAGAGTATCAGTGAAAACTGCATTATAAAAAGCCACACATTAAGAATACAGTGCTTTAGGCCAGGCGGTGATGGCGCACACCTTTAATCCCAGCACTCGGGAGGCAGAGCCAGGGGGATCTCTATGAGTTCGAGGCCAGCCTGGTCTACAGAGCGAGATCCAGGACAGGCACCAAAACTACACAGAGAAACCCTGTCTAGAAAAAAAACAGAACAACAACAACAACAACAACAACAACAATAATAATAATAAATGAATAAAAGAAAAGAATACAGTGCTTTATATAAAAACAAGTGTAGCCAAATCTCTGCTTAGAGATTTCACAGCTAAGGTGCCTCCATCACTTTGCTCTGAGCATGGCTAGGCCAGTCATTTATTCTAACAAACTGAACCTGTCACGGCACAAAAGTGTGTCTGGTATCCAATTTAGGAATTTTATCCTGAGTTGGTTTTCTTTATTAAAACTTCTAAGATGACTGTTTGGAAGGTGAGGTTTTCGTTCTGTTGTTGGAATTCACACTTTTTTTTTCCAAAGAGACACACAACTATTATTTATCAAACAGGCCTTGGAGATTTTATCACAGTGTGAAGTAAGGGACACAGTGTGAGGTAAGAGAGACTTTTCTGAAGGTAACTATAGCTTTCTTTCCTCTAGAATGTGTCCAATCAAATCAAATTGAGCTACACTGCAAAGCACACTTGAGGAGGTGTTAATGGGAGGTGCTTTGAAAACGGAGCTTCACGAAGAACAGCATCATAGGGGGATCTCGCTGGGAGAAGCATTTGCTCTCCACTGCTTTGCCTTCACCCACCCCTCAACCCAGTCCTAAACTCCTCAGAGTATTGAAGTTCCCCTCCGGATCTAGTCTGGGTTGTAACAGTTTTATCACAGGAAAAAATACATGTGGACTGGTGAGATGGCTCAGCCTGTGCACTCACGTGTGTGTGCACGCACACACATACACACAATGTTAAAAAAAAAGAAAGGATACATGTTCATATTCATGTTTTTAAAAGGGTGGTAAGATGCATCTAGCACAATTTACCATCTTGGCCGCTTTTAAGCGCACAGTCCTGTTGCTTTTAAACACATTCACACACTTGTGAAAAGATCTACAGACTTGTTCCTCTTGAAAAAGTTCAACTCTCTACCCATTAAACAAGCCTCCACTCCCCCCCTTTCCTTCATTTCTACCAACCACTGTCTCATTGTCTGTCTACTACAGATACTTCATACAAGTGAAATTATATAGTATTTATGATTGGATGATCTCACTTAACATAATGCCTTCAAGGTTCATCCATGTTGGATGATGCACCAGAATTTTCTTTCTTTTTAAAGCTAAATAATATTCTACCGCACGCACAGATGGCACGTTGCTTATGTATTGTCCTGCCAACAGACACTGGGTCACTTCCACCTCTGGGCTACTGTGATCCTTAAGCTGCCATGAGAGGGGCCATGCAGAACCTGCTTTCATTTCTTTCTGGATGTCGAACTGCTGGGTCACACAGTAATTTAATTTTTAGTTTTTTTGAGGAAGCAACATACTGTTTTCCACAGCAGCTGTACCAATTTTGAAATTGAAAGCACATAGCTTTTCAGTTTCCCCACATCTTCACCAGCACTTGTTATTTTCCGATATGAATTTATTTTTATTTTACTTTTATTTATTTATTTATTTTCTTTGTGGTGGTGGTGGTTGTCAGCCCTCTAAAAAGGTCTGAGATCATACCGTGTGGCTTTGCTGTGCGTTTCTCTAATGAGCGATGGCAAGCATCTTTGCAGGCACCTGCTGGCCACTTTTATATCTTCTTTGGAGAAGTTTCTATTCAAGTTAACTTTCTTGATTTTGTATTAACACATCTGTATTGATTTGAGCCAGCCCAACCAGAACAAATGCTCACATTTTAGACTGATTTTTGTGGCTCATTACAAACAAATTCTGCCCCCAAATAACCTCCAGCTTGCTGGGAGCAGTCAGCATGAGTACAGTTCCCCAATAATCTTCTTTAAAAAGAGAAATTTGTGAGAGTATCATGCATCTTCCCTTTTTGACACTAATGGAACAATTTAATGTAATTTCGGAGGGAGGCAGGAGCAGCTTCCAAGGCTCCTGTGATGAGGGAGGGTTAACCCGTTCCTTGTCACGTGGTGTGTGGGAGACGCAGAGTAGTGTTCGGTGCAGGCTCTCCGGCAGGGGGGAGGGAAGGGGGTGGAGCAGCCCACTGCTGGCTGCTGAGGGCGCAGGGAAGAGCTAGGAGGGGAGGACTAGGAGAATGGAATTCAGCTGAGGGAAGCTGTGCCCAGGGGCATTAAGCATAAGAAAAGCACTCTATAAGAAAGGCACTCTCGCCGGGCGGTGGTGGCGCACGCCTTTAATCCCAGCACTCGGGAGGCAGAGCCAGGCGGATCTCTGTGAGTTCGAGGCCAGCCTGGGCTACCAAGTGAGCTCCAGGAAAGGCGCAAAGCTACACGGAGAAACCCTGTCTCGAAAAACCAAAAAAAAAAAAAAAAAGAAAAAAAGAAAAAAAGAAAGGCACTCTAGGCGGTGGCAGTGGCGGCAGCGGTGCACGCCTTTAATCCCAGCACTCAGGAGGCAGAGCCAGGCGGATCTCTGTGAGTTCGAGGCCAACCTGGTCTACAGAGCGAGATCTAGGACAGGCACCAAAACCACACGGAGAAACCCTGTCTCAAAAAAACCAAAAAAAAAAAAAAAAAAAAAAAGCACTCTAAGTCTTTCTAGATCTGTTTCCTTATCTTTTAAAGTGGAGCTATGAGTAAGGTTAGTACATGGCAGTACAGTGAGGATGAGAGATGAAAGGGAAGGTGGACTTCAGTGCCTTAACACATGCGTTTAGGTGCTGAGGATTTTCTCATGTGTTCGTGTGAGAGACATGCATGTGTGTGCGCGCGTGCGCGCATGCCTGCATGTGGGTGTGTGCATGTGTGTGTGGAGGGCCAGGGTTGGAGAACTCTGCTCAATTACTGTTCTACCTAATTCTCCGAGGCAGGGTCTCTCAATCAGGACTCTCTGATATGGCTAGCCGGCTTGCTCTGGTTTCTGAGCCTGGAATTACAGGTAGTTCCCACATCTACCGAGAGTGGGTTTCTGGGATCTGAACTCTGCTGCTATCACTTGCTCAGCCGTATTTTCACCTCTTACTCACCTCTCACACCCCGTTAGCCCTTATTCTAGAAGAGCCATCGGTGTCACAAAGAGTTAGCCTTGTCCTTGCACAATTAGGACACAAATGAGGAGAAGTCAAGGCTCGGCCATGATGTGCTCTTGTGTTATGAGAACCTCAGGAAATGTATTGCCTCTGGGGCGCAAGGATGCGCGTCAAGATAGGTACACAAGAAGGCATCTGAGTCGAATCTTGCAGAGTTGTGAAGCAGCAGGATTTCAGGGAAAGACAGGCTGGCAAGAGAACAGCATGGGCAAAGGCTTGGAGGCAAGCCACTCTGTGGTCAGTGATGGACCTGAAAGTTTGCTATTATGGTGCATGGGACGTTAAGGCAGGATAATGAAAACTCAGCATCCAAGAGACTTGGGGTAATTAAGATGACATGTAAATATTTATCTGTGGACAAACATGTCAGTGTAAAAGCCTGAAAATTAGAATCGTACAAGAGCCATGCAGGAGACCTAAGCGAGGGAAGTGAGTAGGCTTGAAAGCATCGCTGTCAATGAACCACAAGCATACAATGGTGCCCTTCTTCAAAAGGACACTCAGTAGTGGTTTCTGTTTGTTGAAGTATGATTGTAAGGCTTCCAGCCCTTCTACCTTTTCGAAAGAAGCGAGGAATCTGGATTTCATGCAAATTTTCCTTTTTATAGAGAAAGACATGGCGTAGCCAAATGAAAGATATCATTAGGGTAACTCCCTGTAACCCTTCATCTTTTTGAATTTTAAAAAAGAACACATGCAGCTTTTATTTGGCAGCCTGCATATGTAGACTTCCCTGTGAGGATGGTGTGCAAGGGCTTTGGTCCACTGTGTGAGCTCATCTACAGGCCTGTGTATGTAGACTTCTGTGTGAGGATGGTGTGTAAGGGCTCTGGTGCACTGTGTGAGCTCATCTGGAGATGAACTCCACTGGCTGTGGAGTCACCACCGTACCATCTCTGCAGAAATTTCAGCGGTGTGTTCTCTACGAGACTTGCTTTTTAAGTTTGTTACCTTATTTTATTGTACTTTATCTTTAAGACAGGGTCTCTCTCTATGATCCTGGCTGGCCTCAAACCTGTGATTCTCCTGCTTCAGCCTCCTGAGTACCAGCTGTGGGTCACCATACCTAGTGAATATTATCGTCAAGAAAGCAGCATTGCCCTTCCCCAGGGCTTTAGTCCCAAGAACTCCCATCACTTGAACCAATGTTGTGCTTTATTGAAGGTTTGAGATGCAGTTTATTTGACAGTGTTGCCACATGGGTGGGGTGGTGGCTACTGTCTACTTGACCTATGTTGGCTAAAAGTCATGACAATCCAGACTTTGTGAATTCACTCATGCTCAGAGGGTCCTCCTGTTCTTTAGGATGGTCATTTCCCCTTCTAGCAAACTATACTTTTTAATGCTAAAGGTAGCTGGCTAATGCTGACTGCTGAAGCTTAAAATCTTAGAGTTGGAAGGATTCTTAAAATTTATCTGTTCCAACAACCATCTTTGTAGGCAGGAATGTTAGTTACAGGTGATAGAGAACCAAAGTAGCTTAATTTAGAAGGATGGTCATCGACTTCATTAAACAAAACACTCAAGGGGAATGGCTTTCAGGGAAAATCTGACCTAGGGCTTCTCATGTTGCCAGGACATGATTTCTCTCATTCCATCCCTGCTTTTTGTGAACTGGTTCCATGTTCAGGCCAAAGGTCCCCAGCTCTTTATGGGCTATTGACAATTACAGACACATCCTTTA
>CABHPH010140806.1:46439-57162 GCA_902168325.1 Peromyscus nudipes | reverse complement strand
GCATCGAGGAAGGATCAAATGTGTGTGCTCAGTGCTGTCCCAGGCCTGACCGGCTGACCCAGGCTTTCCTCACTCACTTTGGAGACGCCTGGAAATTCCCAGACGTTGCCTGTGCCAGCCTTACATGTTCAGCCCCTCGTTCTCCTTCCTGTTAATGAAGAAGGCCATTTCTCAAGTCATTTGGAAAGGGAAAAGTGGAATTTACTACCTGGGTGTTCCTCTTCCATGCTGTTCGTATAAATTTAAACTGAGATTCCTGAGAATTAGATTGAACATGACAGAAATTGCTGTGTGGGCAGTTTCGTTGAGTACTTGCAGATTGATAGAGCTCTTTGTAACAGTGAAGGGGAAAGGTTTTTAAGCTGCCTAGTTCCAGAAGGTGAGCTCACCAGTTAAGGAGTGTGTACCTAAAGGTCCTCTTTAACCCTTTGATGGGTAGCAAAAAAAGAAAAAAAGAAAAGAAAATCCACAAACTCTTCCAAACCACCCTCCTCATACACACAGACCTTGCATTGCATTCAGATTTATGTGTCTTGGAATTTTTCATTACTTCAACTCCTTCTAAGTTTAAGAAATATCCTCAAATCCTCAGCACGTCACGACCATGGAGTGCTGCCATGGCATGCCATCCCAGTGGTCAGCTTTTGTGTGAGGAGATTACATAACAAAATACCACACGGAACTGGAATTCGTCAGTTGAATTGTCCTTCTTACCTAGCAACTCTGTCAGTGTTTCCACCAAAGTCAGCGGGACTTTGCTTGTCCCAGCTAAAAGAGGGAGTTTATTGTGTGGCCACGAGGTGATATAAGCCTAGTTGTTTTTCAGATGTCTCAAAACTTAAGGAGAACAACCCAGGCCGGCATCCTGGCTGGATGAGTTACCTCAAGTGAAGCCTTACTGCTCACTGCGCTCTCTCAGCCCCTTTGGTCAGCTTATCATTTCCGAGCTCTTGAACCAGATTTCCCTCTTACAGGTTGGGAACACTGGCCATGGGGTCAAGAGAGTAATCCCCAGGAGCAGTACGCTCCCATCACAGGTTGGATGGGAGCCCATCGAACTCTGCCATCTGCTGTGTTGGGGAGAAAGAGAGTCAGTCCTGTAGGTGATTCTTGCTTTCACCTCTGCCTGTGCTTACTACACAGACTACTCACCAAACAGTTCAGTTCTTTGCCTGTCAGCACCATTCTCCAGAGATCAATACCTTCTTTGGGGTTACTGTTTGCAGTTTAATATCACCATAAACCCCAACAATAGACCCATGGTATGCAGAATGAGGCCAGCAGCCAAATGAGACTGTGAACCTGGTATATTCAGTTTGTCTCTTCCCAGCTTGGATGAAATAAAATCTACATGCTTCATCCTGACCCAACAGGCCCAGCTACTTCACTAGGCTCCTACTTGCTCTCCTTCCTTCCTCCCTAACTTCTCCTTATTCCTTAGCCTCCTTAAGCTTGGCTTGCCTGTAGCCCTTTGCTCTGGATATGCCCTGCGGCCATCATTTGACATGTCCATTCTACTTTGTAGGCCATCATAACTACATTTAAGAGATATGCCAAGCATTCTCTCCCATGTTGTTACTTTATCCAATGTCCTTTCTGCTGTCTGAGTAGACTTCTTAATCTTGTTATTTATTTACCTGCCATCATTCTCTCTTCACTGGAATACAAGCTCCACAGAAAGGACCTTGCACGTACATGGTAGGAGCTTTACTAGCATTTGTCAAATGGCTGAATAAGTGGCTTTTGTCAAGAGCATGTTTGGAAAGAATGTTAGGGTTGTGTTATAATTCAAAACCAAGCTATGTGGTGTCTCACCTGAAGGAGAAGAGCTCCAGAAGCCCCATGCTGCTGGCAGCAGTCACAGCTGTTGCTACTTTCTGCCAACCCTGTTCTTTCTCTTAGCCAGATTCTTGTCCCCTACGGATGTGGGCTTGTTCTGAGCAGCCTGTAAGCTGGAACTAGAGCAATAAATAAAAATTCTAGGGAGATGTATTTTGGCTTTGAAAAGGGGGAAACACATATTTGCCATTTTTATCCGAGGGTGAAGTAGACTGCACTGGGAAGTCCTGACTTTGAAGTCACCTAAAGGATGAAGACTGGGCGTTCTGTGTGTGAACCACCAAGGGATGCCTGGCCCTACATGGACAGTTAGAGCAGCCACTGTTTACAACCCTGCTTGCCCTAGGGCTTTGCTCACTTTCCTGCTCATTCAGTTGATGTGAAATACTGGCTATACACCAAGCCTTTTCTCTGTCCTTCAAGCTGATTACAGGGAAGGGAAGTAACTGATAATGAGCATGTGGTAACTGGTGTTGGGGGAGGGCACAGAAGGGCATGGTGCTGGAACTTGGTCATCAGGATGGTTCTGCCAGTGAAAGCCCTCTCTTACCCTTAGATGGAGTGTGAGGGACAAGAGGAGCTGCCAGGAAAACACACACACACACACACACACACACACACACACACACGGTGAGGTGGAGATTGGAGGGAGAAGAGAGAATGCAGGTAGCTGGAGTTGCAGGCTTGGGAGCCGTGCTGAGGAGACCCATCACAGTGGGAGACAGGGAGCATTGAAGAAGGCAGAGCCAAGAAAGTTAAAGTGCCTGGGACAGACAGTGTGGGAGGAACTTGGTTGGTTGCAGATGAACTGTCGTGCAGGACAAGACAGCGCACTGAGAGGAGTGGGAGAGTCGGAGCAGCAGGGCTCCGGGACAGGCTTGTGCAGTGCCCAGGAGCAATGAGGAGCTTAGAAGGTCTTCCTGTCAAGTGGGGGACGGGTGGGGAAGAGGTCTGGACAGATTGGAGAAGTCTGGAAAGTGGAGTACAGTGTGACTGGTCAGCAGAGGCCTGAGTAGTGAGTTCTGGGTTTCCTCTGGTCTTCTCCATGAAGGTACTTTTGTTGCTTTAGTTGGGGGGTGACCCCACTTCCTGGAACAGGAACAGGAAATGGATTTGCTATGGAGGATTCACGTGAGGTGCCTTTGGGGCAGCTAAATGTCACTTAATAGTAGACGTGTGCATGTGTCAACTTGAGCTCAGAGAGGTCTGAATAGGTAGAACAGAGTCAAGAGACTAAGGCCCAGAAGTGAGTAGATTGGACAGTGCAGGGAAAGCAGACTTAGCAGAGAAGTTAGCTTGGCAAAGCTCTGAGGCATAACACAAAGAAAGCATGGATGGGACAAGCAGAGAAAGGAATTGAGAAGGAAAACTCTTCAGGATTCAGATGCTACTGTAAACTCTGGATGCAGTGGCATAGCTCATTGGTAACCCAAACAGTGCATGCCTCTGTTGGGGCTGCTGGAACAAAATACTTCATGGCTCATGAACGATAGTAACTCGTTTCTCACAGTTGTAGAGCCCGGGAAGGTCAAGATGAAGGCACTGAGAGCCCAAGTGTCTGGTGAGGGCCACTTCCTGGTTCACAGATAGCATCAGTTTGCTGTGTCTTTGGATCGTGGAGGGACAAGGGCACTGTTTCAGATACTGTTGTTTGGGTGGTTTATTTTTCTTTGAAGGATGGAATCCACAGCTCTGAGGTTTGCAAGCAAGAACTCTATTACTGAGGTGTATTCTCAGACCCTGAGATCTCTTTTATGAAGATGCTAATCTCATTGGTCTGGGCTCTGACCTCATGGCCTAATCACCCCCCAAAGGTGCCATCTTTTGATGTTACACTGGGGATTAGGGTTCAACATGTGAATTTGGAAAGGACACAGATACTAAGTTTATTACAGCACATATTGTTGTTCTCTGTGAGGAATGTTCTGTTGGAGCTAGAAGGGCCTGTGTCACCAAGGCCCATTCTCAGCAGTGGTGCAGGCACACTCAAGTGACCCAGGTCTGGAAGGGCCTAGTCTTACTGTAGCTAAGGGAAGACTGCCAATGCCTCCATCTCTGCCACCCCTGCCCGGGCAGTCCTCGATGCTGGCCAAGCCTCTGGTAGTTAAGACAATCACTCTGCTTCCAGCTAAAGCTGACTGTCAGCTAGAGATTTAGAAAGGAACTGCCTGGGTTTCCAGGACTTACTCTTCTAATTAAAGAGAACTGGAGTTAATGGCTTAGTGGTTGCTCCATAATCAGGCCCTGCTACAAGTGGTTAAGGAGCTTGGCAGTGAGAACCAAAAGAGCCTTCAGGGACAGGGGTGTGGCTGTGAACAGGGCTAGGAAAAGGACTTCTGAATCCAAAGCTAAGAATGTGGCTTCCCCTGAGTCATGAATGATAGGGAGGGTTTTTGAGCTGTGGCCCATTGAGACAGAAAATTAGGCTGTTTCATCTTGTCCTGGAAGTGACTGTGGGTGGGGGTTATGGATGGGGGAATTAAAGGAACAAAAGCTCAGGAGTCAAGCTGGCTTGGAATTGGGTTTTATCATATCCTGGCTGAGCTACGTTCACCAGTGATTGCAGCCTCCCCTAGCCTCAGGTGATTTATCCATGCAATCTGTTGGGCATGGTTGTTGTCGATGTTAGATGTATTCAGAGGCTCTGGCACAGAGATATATATTAAAACACAGTCATTCCTGCTATTCTGGTTAGCATTTAAAGGGACAGAATTGAACCCAGGGCTTTGTGCATTATGGGCAAGTGACGTATCCTTGAGACGCATCCGCAGCCCTGATTAGAATTTTTTTTTTGTTTGTTTGTTTTTGTTTTTTCGAGACAGGGTTTCTCTGTGTAGCTTTGCGCCTTTTCTGGAGCTCACTTGGTAGCCCAGGCTGGCCTCGAACTCACAGAGATCCGCCTGCCTCTGCCTGCCTCCCGAGTGCTGGGATTAAAGGTGTGCGCCACCAACGCCCGGCCTGATTAGAATTTTTATGACCATCATTGCCAATATTATGTTCATGCAATTGTCATAGATTACAAACACTTCCTGTTTTCCCATCAGTTACACTTCAGTTCACTCCCGTATGCTTCTGTCCTCTGTCATGTCAGTGTACCTTCTAATTACATAGGCCCAGTCCTCCTTAAAGGGACGCCTAATGCTGGTGTCAGCCAGAGGCTTCATTCTGTATATCATGGGTTTATGCAAGAATGCCCTGTATTGAGGCTAGAAAGACAGCCCAGCAATTAAGAGCACATGTGTTCCTTCAGGACTCCCTCAGACAGCTGACAAGTGCTTTATCTCTGCCCTGGGGGACTTCACGTCCTCTTCGGACTCCATGGGCACTGCACTCGTATGTACACACTCACACTCTCTCTCTCTCTCTCTCTCTCTCTCTCTCTCTCTCTCTCTCTCTCTCTCTCTCTCTCTCTCTCAAAAAAAAATGATAATAACATCTTTGAAAAAGAGAAAACCCTTTCTCATAAGTGGGGCTCTTGAGAACAGAGCAGGTGACCACCTTGAGGACAGCCCTACCCCTGAGGACATGGCAAGGATACTGTCATGAAGTGGTTGCATCAGCTGAGAAGCTGGACTTGAAGGGATGGTTTCTAAGCCCTGGCTCTAGTCTATTAGTATTTTACATGAATGAAGAGGTTCTGATGTTCTCCTCAGGTCATTCAAAGGAATGTTTGTAATCCTCTGAGCTTTGTGGTCTCTGGGACGGTCATGAATGGCCTTGGAGAATTCTTTCTCTCTGTTTCACTGCTCCTCGAAACTCATGGGAGTCCCCTTTGCTCCAGTAGATAGAAAACTTTTTTTTTTTTTAGTTTTTAAGGGAAATTTTTATATTCTTTTTATAATTTATTTATTTGTATTTTATGTGCATTGGTGTTTTGCCTGCATGTATGTCTGTGTGAGGCTGTTGGATCCCTTGGAACAGGAGTTACAGACAGTTGTGAGCTGCCATGTGGGTGCTGGGAATTGAACCCAGGTCCTCTGGAAGAGCAGCCAGTGCTCTTAACCACTGAGCCATCTCTCCAGCCCCATTATATTCTTTTAATAGACATTAAGAGGGGCATTTTAAAAACATAGTACTGACAGCAAACTCTATGCCTGACCTTTTGACGTGCATATTTTCTTTCATAGAATTAAAATTTCAGTGCCACTGTCTTGAGAGTTCTGCAAGTTCACATTATGAAAATATATGTAATAAAATATTTATTTAGGGTTTTCATAAAAAACATCCAAAGTAGAGAATAAGAGGGTGTCTTTTGCTGGGTTAAGAGGATCTGCAGGGAATTCAGAACGAAATTCAAGTCCTCAAATATATTTAGATTGGCCTCCACTGTGTTTTATCTCCTGTAATGAACTCTTTGTCAGTTTGTCAATTTTCACTAAGTTCAGAAAGTTCATATATAGTAACACAGAGCCCAAGTTTAAAATTATGGTTTGTATCATGATGTAATAGTCATCTCTCTTTTCCTTGAGTCAATATTTACCTGTGAGGCACACATATTATAATCCTGACTTCAAAAGAAGACCCTCTATTTTACCTTTGTCAAGTGTTGGTTTTAAATATTTAAAATATCAGAATTTAGAAGCTGAGACATCTAAGACTTCTGTCTGTGGTTGCTTGGAGTAAAGTTCCTAGAGCATCAGCCGTAACAGGCATGTTCACCCATGCAACATCGCTGGCATGCACCCAGCACCATCGCTGTGTGCTTATCAGAGTGAGGCTGCTCAACTTGGGATCAGACTGCTTTCTCTCCGCTCCCCAGCCAGCCTTTTCCCTGTGGAAGAGAAGCCCATTGCATCATCCCATAGCAGCCATCAGCTGCCTTAGACTTGGCTTCTCCTTTGTAAATGCTACAAGGCTGTGCAGAAAAACCCAAAGGACACTTAATGGGAGAATCTCTGTGTGTCAGAACAATTGAAGAATAAATTCTATGCTTTGTCTGAACTCTTCATTTGAAGCACCCCATTTTTAAAAACTCCCTAGGAAGGAGGAATAGGAAATTGGTAAAAGCTATAAATGTTTCATATAAAATATCTGATGGGCCAGGGAAATGGTTCAGTGAGTAAAGACTCCTGTCCCCAAGTCTGATGATTTGAGTTTTCGATCCCCAGGGTTCACATGCTGAAAGGAAAAAAACTGATTCCCTCAAGTTTTTCTCTAACATTCACATGTATATCATGGCATGCTTACCTCCAACCCACACATACACCTACACATAAATAAGAACGTAATTTTTTTTTTAAATTAAGAATGTCTGATGCCCTAGGATTGGTCACACAGGTTGCCCAAGGAGCAAATGGGGACGTGCTAATAAGCTCCTTGATATCATATGAGACTCTCGATGAGTCAGAACTGAAAGAGTATTCATTAGCTCAGGAATGGTCAAGTAGACAAATAGACTAGGTTCAACCTCAACTGGATCCTGGAGGTCAAATGAGGTCACCCTGGACTTTTCCGTATTTCGTAGACTTGTTATTTTCTATGTTACTTTGAGTATGTGGATGAAGGTGGTTCCTGACAACTACAAGCTATGTTGTCCCTCGTTTCTGGGTTCACAGAGAGATTCTCTTGGATGAAGTCCATGTTGGACCTGCAAACAGGCTCAGAGAAGCTCTGTTTAGGTCCTATGCCTATGCCAAGAGTAGTCACTGTCAACAGGAATGGGAGGTGGTGGGACTGCACCAGGTGTGTGCTTAGTTTAAGCACCTTCAACCCTGTGCCCGTATCTTCAGGGTATCTTTCTCCAAGCTAAATGCTTGTTTTATGAGCATATTCTCTGTAGATGCTGGCCATTTTGTGTATTTCCATAAACACATGCATAAGTACATCCATGGATGTATCACATGTGTGTATAGCCACATGTATGTATATTTATATTCATATGGTATACCATACTTGAAAGTTGATTAATAGGACAAGTAAGAGTAAATCTTAAGTTTATAAACTACTTCTTCTGTGGCCCTAAGGGACAGTTCCACCACCCTGGATACTGCCTCTTTGGTGGACATTGTAGAAATGAGCTATTGGAAGAAAGGAAGGACAGGAGAGAGGAACAAGCAAGCTATTGATTCTATTCAATAAATATTGAGTGCCCACTGTGTACTGGCACTCTTATGGGCACTGAGCATGGACAGTCAAGAAAGGCCCTATTTGCTGTGTTTGCTCTGTTACCTCCAGAGAGGCAGACAAGGAACAGTTAAGCCAGTGAAAATATGCTATGATACCTGGCAAGGATGAGCGTTCTGGGTACAAACCACAATCAGTATCATTGGATACACAATAGGTGTTTAAGCAGACAAGTAAAGAGAGGACAAAAAAAACCTCTTCTTCTTGGAGATTCTCTTTAAGTAGACCCTTTTTAGGTAAGGAGGTTGCTGATTGCAGATCCTGCTGAGATAGTCCAAGCATAGCAAAAAAGAACCAGCCAGACAAGCTTCTGAATGGGATAAAGTAAGATGGATGCATTCAGAGTAGAAAGGTTGTCGTGGCAACTGCCTCCACAGTGTGTGAAAGATAGGCTGCAAGGCTACCAATGTTGGTTGAGGCGAGACCATGCATGGACATGAACAGTGCGCTCAGAAGTGACATCACCAAATGCATGTTTAGAAGCATGACAGCAGAAGGGCTAAGTGAGGGGATACAGGGGCAGGATGGGCAGGTCAAGAAATAGGGCTTGTGGCCAGTGGAAAGCAGAGCTTCCAGAAACAGTGCCTTATAGGTTTGGGGAACCAACTCATTGCTTGTAACCTGGAAGAATTAACTTATTACCCACTTGGTCTGTCTTTTGCAAATGTAGTAGTGAATTTACCCCAAGATAAGAAGCCTTTGGCGATGGGAAATAGTTTGTGAAGACGGCACTGTCGTTTGTTCACGGTAAAAACCTCTTCATCTTTCTGGTGTCGGAGGAGGAGAGTGACAGCAGCACTAGTCACAGGAGCTAGAAGTAGCTGGCAGGACTAGAGCAGTGGTCCCTGCTTCAGGGCCTGAGCCTGTGAGGGTGACAGGCACCCTTGGAAAGGGTCCCAGGAGAGATTCTGCTAACCTTCCAGCCAGTCTGATGCTCTTTCTTATCTGCTTACAGGCACCTTTGAAGTGGGTGTCCACATCGCCGATGTGAGTTACTTCGTTCCTGAGGGATCCTCTCTGGATAAGGTGGCTGCTGAGAGAGCCACAAGTGTCTACTTGGTTCAGAAGGTACCGATCAGCTTTGAGTTTCCTAGATTTTACAAAGTGTTCCCACGTAGTATTCTTTCTTTTGTTTTTAATTTGTGAAGAACTTGTCTTTTCTGAATCTTTTCACAAATCTAGTAAGGTCTAAAATATGGGCTTGGCACTGGGAATATGCTTGCCCTCTGTTACTGCACATCTTCTTAAAAGAAGCCAAAGCTTTCATCTCAGATCTCATTTTCAGAGCAACCTTGTCAAATTCCTCCAACAGTAGTCAGCTTTCAAACTATTGCTCCAAAGAAGGGCCTAAGAAACAGCTCACACCAGATGCTGGTTTTTGTATAGTTTGGATAACTATACAAAAAGATTGGATAGCACATCCAATCTTTTGTGTTATGTGTGGCCACTCTCACACAGTAGATACAGAGTGGAATGACAGTTCACTATCAACAATAGGTCTTTGAGAAACTGTTTCAACCCTTGTTCTAAATATGGGTACCAAGCCTGTCCTGACCTGTACTTTACAGGTGGTCCCCACAGAGTCCCCAAGAGATGGACACTCCTGCTGTTAGATGTCCCTCACCTCAGCTATGAAAGGAAGAAATTATATCCCTTCTCAGGGCTGGGAGGTGATTCAATAAGTAAAACATTTGCCATTCAGGCATAAGGACATGAGTCTGAATCCTCAGCACCCACATAAAAGCAGAGTATGGTGATAAGTGTTTATAATACTAGCACAGGTGGGAGCTGGGGGAGAAAGATCCCCAGAACTCACTGATCACCATGTCTAGCCAATCAGTGAGTTTGGGGTTCAGTGAAAGGTTCTATCTCAAAAAATAAGGTGGATAGTGATGCCCAATTTGTTGGCCTCTGGTCTTTACACAGTTGTGTATGCACATTCACACACATATACACAAACACACACACACACACACACACACACACACACACACACACACACACATAGAGGCAGAGGGAAAAATAAATACATCTGTTCCATCCTTTGTAGCTGGTACATCCCTGCAAGTAACTATGAGAATCCATCCCTTTAACAAGTAATTTCTCAGCACCAGGCATCTATAGGCATTGCAATTGGCCCTGGAGATCGCTGTAATAAAAGAACATGCATGGCTTGCCCCGTCCTCTACTGTAGGTCATGGGTTCTTCCAGCCCTTTTGTTTTCTGGTGGTGCGCGCTCCTCTGCTCATTTTGACTCATCTTATTTGGGGCTGTGTCTTGACATTCACTCAATAGCTTGAACCTTCCCTCCCCAATACTATGCTCTAGAACATGACTTTTGGTATTTGATCATTGACTGTACCAAGGTAAAACGTCTGTTCCTGCTCCTGCCAACCCATCTCAAGGCATTCTGGGAGCTGGATATTGCATGCTTGGCCCCAGCTCTCAGGAACCAGAGACTAGCCAGTGCATATTTACTCCATTCTGAGAATTTCCAAACATTATCACCCAGGAAAGGGATATAGCTTCCTAGTCTCCCTCCACTACAAACTGCCTGTGTGCCCCCACTGTTGGCAGGAGGAACACCAGGCTATGAACTCTGCCTCACAGTGTGTCCTCATTGTCTGGCTGCTGCTTCTCCAGATCCCTGTTTATTTTAGGTAGAAGCTGCAGAGGACCAAGAAAGAGGTCTTCCAGGGTCTAGGTTTTCACATAGCTTTGGGCCCGAGCTTTTTTTTTTTTTTTTTTTTTTTTTTTTTTT
>CABHPH010140806.1:0-46339 GCA_902168325.1 Peromyscus nudipes | reverse complement strand
AGACAGGGTTTCTCTGTGTAGCTTTGTGCCTTTCCTGGATCTCACTCTGTAGACCAGGCTGGCCTTGAACGCATAAAGATCCACCTGCCTCTGCCTCCCAAGTGCTGGGATTAAAGGCGTGCACCACCACCGCCCGGCGGGCCCAAGCATTTTTATTCTGTTTATAAAACAACCTCCCCTTTCTCTTAGTTCTTGCTGGCTTCTCTTGCTCCCTCCACAATTTAACAAACAAGGCATTGAAAACATATGTATTCCTGGTTCTCTGAACTCCTACTTCCTGATGCTCCCTAGAAAGGTTTAGTCCTTTGGTGCTATGTTGTCTAGATGCTATTAAGTCAGGCCACAGAGGCATACACAGTGGTGAACAAGAGAGACCCTGTCTCAAGCAAGTTGGAAGATGAGGACCACCACTCAAGGTTGTCCTCTGACCTCCATACATGCACCATGGCATGTGCATGTCTGCATTCACATACACAGAAAATGCACTCACATGGAGTATGTGTGTATGTATACCTATGTGCACACTCACTTTGGGGGCAGTGACCTTTATTCAATTTTGTCTCTTTAAACTCCAAAGTACCCCTTCTTAGCTTGACCATCTGAGAATGCAATTCTGATACTTGTACACTGACTCCACTTAACCTCAAGCTGAAGGTGTCCCATGTGTACTTCCTGCCTGACAGTGGTACTGGCCAAAGCCAGCTTTTTCCTGGTCCAGACTTGCAAGAAGGAAGAGGAGCTTCCAGCTCCCTTGTGTTGTGATGGAAAGCTCCATCTTTGAAGTAATCTGCTGCACTTGAAGGCTGTTTCTAATGAGTAAGTGTAAAACACTCTCCATTTACAGCAGTTTAACTCTGCCCTTCTGGTCTGATGAGCTGAGAACTTTAGATGCCATTAGAGCCTCTTCCTCTGAGCAGGTATCTTTCTCTTGTCTTGCAGCTGCGTTGTCCTTTTATAACCAGGAATTCCGTTTCAAAATTAGAAACAAAAGAATAAAATTGGATTAATAACTAAGTGTTTCATTTTCTGTTCCCATTACTTTGGTTTTGTGGCTGTCTTTGGGAGTGCTGGTTGGGGCCCTGCTGCTAACCTCTGAAGGTGGAAAGCTGGTGAAAGAAGGGCTGTGAGCCTTCACTGCCCAGCCCTGCCTCCAACTTGGCAGGAGCTCGAGGCGCCAGCCCCCAGCCTTGGACAGCAGGAGCTGTGCACTCTGATGCTTTTGAACCGCTGCTCTGACCTTTCCTCCTGCGCGGTTTTGTTTCTCGCAGGACTGTGTCCAGGAACTTTTCTGCTGTTTTCACTTTACTTTGCCTATAAAGGTCTTAAAAGCTGGGTGAGCTGCCTTTCCCTGTGTACATTCTCTGTTCTCTCATCTGGCCAAATCATTTTTTCCCAACTCTGTCACTCCAGGGAAGGGGGATGGGCATTCCGGTTGATTTCCCATCTATAGGAAATGTGACTCTGACTTCTTTTCATTAGGGTGCTGACTTATAAGTGACTGATGGTCAGAGTTACAATCTGAGCTTGGTTTGGGGAGTGATCCCAGAGAGTAGAACAATATACACTGAACCAATCTTGGGTCCAGATCCTGGCTCACTGGCTTTAAATGAAATTCTTCTTGTTGGGATTTGACTCACAGTATAAGGATTCAATGACTTTTGCTAACAAGGAAACATAGTCAAGAGAAAGATAAATTTGAATAGAGCCTGTTTAAATTTTAAAAATCCACCCTTCCTTTTTTGACAGAGATGGTTGGTTCTGTTAGGATGGGGACAACTGTGTATCTGAACTCGAACCTATTATTTTCAGAGGCTGTGACATCTGCTCAGCTAATGTCTTCTCTGGGAAAGAAATATAATTTAATTTTAGGTTTTAAGGTAATTAGAAAAAAATAAATATGTGAATTAAGTTTTAAAAGTAAAAGAAAACCTAAACAGTTGAAACCTAAACCTAAACTTTCTGTCTGCTGGCCCAGCCGTGCATGTTATTTTAGGTGTGAAACAGCTCGAATGAAAGCTCGCCCGTAAATCTCGAGGATATTTTATTGGTAGTGCTTTATAATAGAGATCAAAGATTGGAACTGGAACCTTGTCTTCATGTAGAGTCCAAAGAGTTTTAAGATGTTCCTTTCTGACACCAGCAGATTGTCAGTGTTGATGTTTTGTTAATGTCAAACTGTGTAGCAAAGAGTTGATCAAATTCTGGATTCATGGAAGTGTTGATATGAAAAAGGAAACCCTTTAAGCAGAGATGTTGGCTGTCAAACATATTATCTATTTCCTTTAGATTTCTTCAGTCTGTGAACAGAGAGCTAGCTGAGCATACCTTGGTATGAAAACCTCCAAGTCCTCAGAAAAGGAGAAAACACCAACTTGCCATGCTGCGGATCTGGGGTGCACTGAGGATGTGAGGGGAAGGTTACCTGAGGAGCCAGCCAGTAGCTTAGCTTAAGAAGACAGACCTCTCAGACAGTGGAGACCCCATTACTTGTGAATGTCTGGCCTGATGTCACTGCTCATCCTTCCTGTCCCTCCGCACCCAGATGATTGATTCTTCCTTTCTGTGGCCCTTTCAACTGGTCACAGGGCTGTCCTGGCTCACCCACTGCTGAACTTGGCCAGCCTGCCCGCTGTGGCTTTAGCAGATGTTTCTGCTCTCTGAGGCTCATGTAAGAGTTTATAGTCTTGTTGGTACCCCCACCCAGCAGTATTAGGCAGTGGTGTATTGACCTAAATGACCAGTTCCCTCAACTCTCCCAAGCTCTGGTCCAGAATGCTTAGAAAGTCAGGGTCTTGTCATGACTCCTATTTTCTACAGCCAACCTTTAAGCTCTGTCAGGACTGAGCTTCGGGCTTAGGTCTGAAGCATTCCCTAGCTCTCTGCCTTTTCTGCTGCCAGTTCCTCACCACGTAGCAGTACTGAGGGATGCAAAGCTGAGAGAAATCCTGGTCCTGCAGTCCTGGTCCTGGTCAGTGTGTTCAGAGGCTGGAGAGATGGCTAGCAGTTAAGAGTTCTTACTACTCTCGCAGAGAACCCTTATTTGGTTCCCAACACCCACCTGACATCTCACAACCACCTATAACTCTAGTTCCAGAAGATCTTTCCTTTCCTGGCCTCTGTGGTAGTACAAGAAGCTCACACAGGCATGCACACACATGAACAGTAAATAAATACAAGCTTTAGATTTAGAGGCAGTGTGTTTGAGGAACAGCATGTAGTGTGGATTGGCTGAGGTACAAATTACAGGGATTGCCAAGACGGGAAGTTGGAGAGAGACCTGAAGTGGCAACCTAAGAAGCATGGGCTTCCTTCAGGGTTGTAGGTTATGCTGGGTTTTGAGAACAGTTGAGTGACCTTCTTCTAAGGAGAAACTCACTTAAGCACTCTGGATAAAGGAGAATTCATCCAGAATCAGGGATAGCATTTCAGTACCAGGGTCCTTTCCACATCACTGTCCCTTGAATCTTCCAGTCACTGCCCCAGAGGCAGACCCTTGTTCATCTACTTTCCAAAGGGTTTATCAGTGCTATAGTACCTAGCTGAATGGTCACCCCCAGTTCCAGCAGTCCCTCTCATACAGCAAGAAGGAGGAAGAGGAAACGGGTGGGGAAGTGGAGAAGCTCTTTCTCCAGGTACTGCTACTGCCCACATCAAGATAGATGCAGAGAGCAGATCCTCCTTAGTAGCTCTTAGAACATTTGACTCCATGTCACTGATTATAAGGACCCAAGCCTGTTCTTTTTGTGTTTTTTTGTTGTTGTTGTATACTCGAGGTCTTATTACATAGCTCAGGATCTTCCTGCCTCTGTCTTTATCATCATATCCAACCTATGGGTCTAGTGTTTAGTGAAGACTTCTTGGCCCAACCGAAAGTATCTGGACCTGCATAAGGAAACCCAGATCCAGTTGCTGGATCCAGCTCATCCAGCTCATTGAACCTATTATAAATAGCATCCTTAAAACAAAGAATGTAGTGATTACTGGCAGATCACCTGCCTGAGTAGGATTACAGGTTGTCTCTAGATGAGGTGTAGTAAGAAAGAAGATGCATGGGCTGGAGAGATAGCTCAGTGGTCACAAGCACTTGCTATATAATCATGACCAAACTTCAGAGATCTCAGTGCCCAGGTTAACAAGACAGGTATCCTTACAAAACACCTGTAACTCAAGCTCCAAGGGATCTGACACCTACTTCTGGCCTCTGCTCATGCACAGGTGCACACAGCCACAGACACCCAGCTACATTCACGCACACACACACACACACACACACGTGCATGCACACACGTATCAACACTACCACCACCACCACCACTCATACTAAGTAAAAATAAATAAATCTTAAAAGTAAAGAACATATAGAAGTCTGGAGAAAATAAGGGAGGTAATGTTTGCTTCAGCAACACACATACAAAAATTGGATGCAGAGATTTAATACTGACCTTGAATAAGGCTTACATGCAAATTTGAAAAGTGTCCCATATTTTAAAAAATAAAAACTACTGAAGTAAACTATTGTTCTGTTTTCCAGTTACTACCTTGAAATATCTGAAGCTGTGTATGAGGTTTATTAAATTCAGTTTTGTGTCTTGGGGTTTTGTTCATTTAGTAGTTGTTTGGTTGATTTGGTTTGGTTTTTGTTGTTGTTGTTGTTGTTGTTTGTTTGTTTTGGCTTTGAGTCAAGGTATCTTGTAGCCCAGGTTGACCTTAAACTCCCCATGTAGCTGAGGGTGACCTTGAACCCCTGATCTTCTCGCCTCTACCTCCCAAGGCTGGGATTAGAGATGCATGCTGAATTTTGAAGCCTGAAAGTCCCGACAGCCTAGGGCCGTCTCTAGTGAGGCCCCTCTCTGTGTCCCCTCGAGGCGGACAGTATAGAAACGGCAGAAGCCATGGAAAGAGAAAAGACCATGTGGAGACAGGAAGCCAGGGTGGAGGGAGGAGCCGGAACCAGAAACCGTTTTTGAGAAAGTTCAAGTGTGACCAATGGAAGGAATAGAATCTGGAGTTTAGGGCAGCTCCACTCCTGTGCTCTGCCCGAGGGGAATCAAACCAGCTGAGCAAGGAGTTTACGAGCAAGAGCTCCAGGCTGTTGTGGCCAGGCTGAAGACAGGAGATACAGGCATCCCTGAAAAGTTAGCGAAATTGGCTCAAGAGGATGGCTGATAGAAAATACTAGAAAGGACCTGAGTCTGTCTTCCCTGTGTAGAAGAGTTGAGTTTTTCTGCTGAGAAAGAGGAGGAAGGTAGCAGGGTAAACTGGGGGAGAACCTGGGAAGATGCTATCAAGGCATGGCAAGAGCTGGGACTATTTGTTCATGCACCTCCACACAGCCTAGCACGCTTACTGTCACCATCAGTGTTGAGCCAGCAGTGTCCCCAGCACAAAGAAGGCCGACTCTGAGACTGATAGATGGTTTGCAGTGCGGACAGTGGGGAACTGTGATGGAGGCCGTGCTAGTCAGGGAGCATGATGAATGCAGGGCCAGGAGGACCATAGCAGGGCCCAGGGAGCATAGGCACCGGCCCTGTGCTGTTGGCAGCCGAAGTTTCTCTACAAAGAAATCTCCCTGGTCATCCTTGCTGCTGCTGCACCTCGCTCTGGCCCAGAGTCTGCAGACGCTGTGAAAGGAGTCGCACAGCCCACAGCCCACGTGGAGTCAGGGGCCGTTCTTCTCGCCTGCTGGACAGGCACGTGACAACGTGGAGTCAGGGAACCGTCCTTCTCACCTGCTGGACAGGCACATGACAACGTGGCTTTTAGAGAGGCCCACCTCACCAGCCCTCTTCTACAAGGAAGCCTGCTGCACTCTGGGTTGAGCCGGAATGCATGCACAGTGACCCCTGGAGGACCAGTGGATTTATGAGGTGCTGTGATATGCCAAACCACAAATGTGATCATAACCTCTTAATTTTTCTCCTTTGAAAGACACAGGCCTAACCACCTATTTACAAAACTGGATGAACATGGACTGTTTCCTCTGAATTCCATCTGATTTCTTCCTCAAGATCTAGTAGAAAGTTTATTAAAAGGACTGTCCCTTAAAAAGTAAATACAATTATGCTACCACTGATTCTTCATGAAACTTGAGTTCTTTGGCATCTGACTAGTGGGAGGAGCAAAGCAGTTTTGATACCCTGGGCAGCCACAGGGTGTGCTGGTAGTGTTTTTGTTTGTTTGTTTAACAGAGAGTTTCCAAAATTCTTCCCTTTCTACTGAAAGTACTAGTTGCCGCCATGGACATTTTTGTGTAAAGATGCTGCTATAGAATTCTGTCAGCAAGGGTTTCATGAAGTGGGTTTTTGTGTGTGTTTGTGTGTGTGTGTGTGTGTGGGGGTGTGTGTGTGTGTGTGTGTGTGTGATACAGTAAACAGAGAAAACTCAGGTTATTGATTTTATAACAGAGGTCAGTCATCCACATACTAATAGTGCCTACTGTGTTGGGGGTATTAGATAGAGGGACAAAGCCAGACCTCTCTATGTTCTTGGGGAGGCACCTAACAAGGCATGAGGATGCACTGTGGTTACGGCATTAGAAGTGGCATGGGAGCAGGGAGGGTGGAGTAAGTAGCTTATTCTTTGGGACTGCCTCACAGCCTCTGTGAAAGATCAGGGGAAGTTACAAGACAGTACATTCTCTGCCTGAGGGAGTCTGGATAAGCCATGAAAATGGCAAGGAGCAGAATCTGGAAGGACATGCCAAAGTTTGCCTGAAGCAGTGTCCAGAAAGGTGTTCCAGAAAATGGGAACACCATGTGCACAAGCTGGAGCAGCAAGGAGGCGAGGCAGGTGAAGGGCTTGCAGTGGGAAGCCCGTGCACTAGAACCATGGATGATAAAGGGGAGTACCTGGGCCCGAGGCTGAATAAGGAAGGCTGAGCCAAGGGTCACAGGGACTTGGACACCTTGAGCTTACTTTTATTGAGCATTTCAGAGCGATTTCACTTTGAAGAAAACCGAGGTCCAGAATTGTCCTGGATCATCAGGAAGTGCTGGGCCCAGGCTCTGACTTGAGGTCTCTGGGTCAAACCTTCCTTATTTTCTTACACCTGGTGCCACTGCATTGCTTCAGCTGCTTGATGGTCTGAAGACCTTGAGCCCCACCCAGCTCTTCATTTCATACATAAAATTTTAGCCTCGTACTTATTGATAAAATAGATCAGGCTTAGTATGTGCAATAAGTATAAATTTATATTTAAATGTATAATAGAAGATCAATTAATAGAAAGTGTAGCTTCTTAAAAAAAAAAAAAAAGCTCTTCTTTTGAAATGACTTTAGACTTACAGAAAAATCGGAAAAACAGAGAGGCTTCATTGCCAGCATCTTACATTACCATACTGTCAATCAGAGCTAAGAGACTGCCTTTGGGACACTACTGTTAACTGTACTTCATCCTTTATTTGGATTTCACATATTTTTCTATCAGTGTTTTCTGTTTCAGGGTCTGTCTAGGCCCACAATACAATGACTTTTTTTTTTTTTTACAGACACTAAACCATGATGGTACTGAGTTATGTTACATTATCAGATACTCAGTCTTGTGACTTAAAGTATGATATTTCCTTGAAAAATATTGTCTAATTAAAGAGAGAGACTGAGCTCTGGACTAGTCATGGCAGTGAGCATGCTGGTTAAGTTTCCATAGACCATCTGGTGTCATCATCTGATCATGGAACCCAGGAAACATAACTGAACTTCACTCAACCCCATGATAATGCACCACAGACTGAGTGACTTCAACAACAGACCTTTAGTTTTTCACAGTTTTAGAAGCTTGAAGTCACAGTTTCAAGTGCTAGTCTATGTGATTCCTGGTAAAAACCTCTCCTGGCTGGTACATGGCTGTGACCTCACATGGCCTTACCTCTGTACCTGCTGGGGAGAGAGATGGACTGTATATGCTTTGTCCTCTCCTCCTCTAACATCTCAGTTCTCTATAACTGGGTCCCACCTTTATGACTTCATTTAACCTTAGTGACCACCCGAAGACCCCATCTCCAAATACTGTCAAACTGGAGACTGCAGCTTTAATATATAAATAGGTAGGTACAATTCAGTTCATAGTTCACATAGTTCAAATTATATGAAATCTTTGTATTCATTCACAAAACGGTATGACACAGAAACTCTATAGTGTGATGATGTAGGTGAAGTTGCAGCATTTGTTTTTTAAATATAATTTATTTATTTTTATTTCATGCACATTGCATGTATGTCTATGTAAGGGTATCAGATCACCTGAAACTGGAGTTATAGGCAGTTATGAGCTTGCCATATGGGTACTGGGAATTGAACCCAGGTCCTCTGGAAGAGCAGCCAGTGCTCTTAACTGCTGAGCCATCTCTCCAGCCCACAGTTGCAGCATTTTATAAAATACTTGACACACACAAGAAAATGTCATATATTTAGAAAACATTTTTGAAATAACTTACTTATTTTTATCTTATATACATTGGTGTTTTGCCTACAAGTATGTATGCAGGAACCAGATTCCCTGGAACTAGAGTAACAGACAGCTGTGAGCTGTCATGTGGATGCTGAGAATTGAACCTGGGTCGTCTCAACCAGTGCTCTTAACCACTGAGCTATCTATCTCTCCAGCCCCTTAGAACACATTTTAACTTTACTACTAATAAAGCTAGTGGAGGCACTGAGGATATAGCTTGCCTAACATGCACAAAGCCCTGGGTTAAATCCCCAGCACAGCAAGCATAAACCAGGTATGGCCAGCCATGCACACCTATAATCCCAACACTCAGAAGGTGGAGCCAGGAGAATCAGAAGTTCAAAGTCATCCTTAGCAAAGCTATCCTTTGAGACAAGCCTGGGCAACACAGGACTTGTCTCAAAGCAAATAGAACAAAAAACAAGATAGCAAATAGTGTGTCATTTGGGCTGATGGTATGAAAAACAGACAACAAGAAGAGAAACTTCAGTAACACGTCCATATAGAAGCTGTTACCAGAGGTTTTCAAGTAGTCATTGGATTTTGCCTAGGTTTAAAACCTCTAGAATACTGCTATAGAGTATATTAACAACTATTAATTTTTTGTTACTGATATAGGCCATGGGTTCTTGAATTTCCTCTTCCATACTAAGGACATGTTCTCTATGGAAATAGTACAGTACAGAAACTTCACATAGTGAAAGAAACCGCTGAGCTTTGTTTTGATTTTACTAATAAAAAATTTGCTAAATTTATGTAAATATAGTGTAACAGCTCTCCCTTTCCAGTGAATTAGCACAGAATTCAACAGTGTATGTTAAGTTAGTACACAGTAAATGTGGGAAAGAAATGGCTTATAATGCAATTTGAGTTTGGGAGAGTGAGTGATAATATTATAATCAAGAAAAATATGGGAGAAGGAATCGATCTGAAGGCAGGAGGAAGAGAGGGCCAAGTATCTTGGTGGGGAAAGCAGGGAGAGATACTAATTTTGTTTCTGGTATTATGGAAAATACAAATAATTTCAGTGACAGCTGTCATCATTTCAAAGTATATTAAAGACAGATTATTCTGTTACAGATTATTCAGTTGTAGGGTTTTGTTGTTGTTTGTTTTTGATTGTTTATATAACCCTGGCTGGCCTGGAACTCTTTATGTAGACCAGGCTAGCCCCAAACTCACAGAGATCCTCCTGTTCTTCTGCCTCCTAAGTGTTGGTATTAAAGGTGTGTGCCACCATAACCAGCAAGATCCATTTATTGTGAGATTAAAAGATAGTAAGTAAGAGAAATCATCAGGCTTAAAAACCTGCAAAATGGGGCTGGTAAGTTGACTCTGGAAAACGTGCTTGCTGCCAAGCCTGATGATCTGAGTTCAGTCTCTAGTACCTACATGGTAGAGAGAACTAATTCCCCCAGATTGTCCCCTGACCTCCACATATGCACCATGGTATGTACCCCACACACATGCAAAAATAAATAAATAGTGCATTTTTTGAAAATATTGCAAAATGGGTGATTGGTTGGCCAGTGTTCATCTATGAACCTGAATTTATGAACTTCAATTGTCATAGTTATACTTTATTATTCTGTTTATACTCCAATATAATTTTGTAATTTATGATATGCTCAATTACTAAATTAAATAACTGATGATTTTACTTTGATAAGACTCTGGGTAGTTTATATTACCTTTGAGTTCTTAAGTACATTGTTCAATCAGAATAGTAATACCCCAAAACCTCCCCTAAACACTTTTAGTATTTATTTTTATCTTATGTATATGAATATATGTATGCCATGTGCATGCTTGGTGCCCATAGGGGCCAGAAGAGAGCATCAGATCTCCTAGAACTGGAGTGAGCCACTATGTGGATGCTGGGAACCAGACCTAGTTCCTCTACAAGAGCAGCAAGTTCCCATAGCTGCTGAGCCATCTCTCTAGCTCCCTCCTCCCATAGACTCCAAATCACCTCCAGATAACTCATAAACAATATTATATTCTATTACTTAGGGAATAATGACAGGAAAAAAGTGTATATATGTATTCCCTACAGATGCAATTCTAAAAATGAAGAAACCTTTCCAGCCTTGGCAGAACCTAGAGATTTAGAGGTTGTACTGTAACCACAATCTTGATACCTACTCTTCCTGCTTCCCAGTTCACATTCCCTTGAACGAGAACCTTTGGCAGAGCCTGAGATAGTGTGCTCTTTCTGCAGAGGCTTCTAGAAGTGAAGCTCTGTCACCTTCAGCTTACTCTGGAAGCTCAAGCTGATCACCAAAACTCTACCTCTGGGCTGCCTAAGACAGACTCCTGCAGGTTGGACAAGGATGCTCAGAAACTCTCCTCTGTTTACAGGTGGTCCCCATGCTTCCCAGACTTCTGTGTGAGGAACTGTGCAGCCTCAACCCCATGACTGACAAGCTGACCTTCTCTGTGATCTGGAAGCTGACCCCTGAAGGCAAGGTAACAAATTGTACTTTGTCATTCATTCTCCGCTTACTACTGTCCCGTCCTGTGTTAGCAACCATTGTATGCCTGCACTAGCCTGGAGTCTTATGGTGGATAGATGCAGAAGGACTGGGGTAGGTAGCTGTTGTAGGAAGAAGTCTAAGGGCTCTAGCCTGACTGACTCTAGGCAAGACTGACCCTACCTACTGCCAGTACTCACCAGCCAATGGAGAGCACTAATTGTGGGGGTGGAAGCTTAGGGTAGGAGATGGTTCAGTGAGGATGGATGTGCATCTGGAGAACAGGATGGGAAGCCAGGCTTAAATGAACTATGGTAGTCTGTGTTCCTCTAATGTGTCCTGAGGAAGATGACTGGAATAGGAAGACTAACGAAGATTAGGAGAGGAAAACTTCAGTCCTAGCATGAGGTAAGGAAAACATTGATAATAGAGGGTGTCAGCAAGCACTCCCTATACACAAGGAGGAAAGAAGATGGGTAAAGATGACACTTGAGAAAACCAGTTCCCTCTTCATAGTGAGCAACTGTAAACATCACAACAGGGTCATATTTGAGAACCTGGCGCTTACTCAGTGCAGACTTCTGCAAAGCTGGTTACAGACACCGTGAAAGAACATGGGAAATGTATATGCGATAATAATAAATGAAAGTGGAAAAAAAAGATGCTTAATTATAAAGAGGTTCCAAATAAAGATGGAAAATTAAATAACCACATTGATTTTTATTCCATCCCAAAACCTCACTAAAATAACAGTAAAGAGATTTTTTTAAAAGAAAGAAAGAAGGAAAAGAAAAAAGACAAACCCACAAGGACAAAGAGAGTGGGAGAGGAGACAACAGCAACAAAACCCTGGGGCCAGGAGCAGAAGCATAAGTGGTAACTGACTGAGCAGTCCTGAGAAAGCCTAATCCTCAGCCAGGAACTGAGGAAGCCAAGAAACAAAAACTCAGAGGTTGACAGCACCAGATAACTGTGGAAGTGGGGGAGGGGTGGGGGGAGTGAGGCCGACATCAATATTGGTAGAAAGTTCATTGAAAAGATTGCCCCTCCTGGTCTTAGCAAAGACCTAGAGGTTTATTTTTCTATATAATACAATGAAGGTGTGTCTGAAACAGGGACACCACTCTGGATAGTACAGTTCCTTGGGGGCGTTGGAGTAAGTCTTGGCATCCAAATGCAAAGAATCTCAACTCCAGAACTCTAGGGGACAGGCCTATATTCTGTGAGTCAGGAGGTGGGAACACCTTTCTCTGAGGAATCTGAGTAATGAAGAATAAACACTCAGCATCCTTAAGGACCTTCCAGCCAGCCACCTGGCCCTGTCCAATACAGTACAGTAAAGCTTAGATGCATTTCGGATTCCTCCCTCCCTCTCCCTCTCCCTCTCCCTCTCCCTCTCCCTCTCCCTCTCTCCCCTAGATAGGGTCTCACAATGTAACCGTGGCTAGCCTGAAACTTGCTATGTAGACCATGCTGGCTTAGAACTCACAAGATCACAGAGACCCACCTGTCTCGGTCTTACACCTGCCCCTTGTCACCATGCCCAGCTAAGGTGTTTCACCTTCATGCATGAAGAGACAACCAAGTGGAAAGTGTCTTTGCTGAAATGAATACAGCAAAACACACTTACAAGGAGAAGCTGTCCTTGAATTTTAAACAGAAGCTATCTATGCTATATTAGCTACCTTAAAAGGGCTGGGTTTTTTTGGTCTTTTGGGTTTTTTTGGGGGGGGGGGGGACAGGACTTTTAGAAAATAAAAGCAGGATAGAAGAAATAATTCTGGTTTGAAATGAAGTTGACTATTCCAAGCAAAGAAAAGAAAATTAGAGGACCAGTCTGAGACACCCAGAATCTGGTTTGTGATGGTTCCAGAAACCAAAGCAGAGAAAATGGGAAGGAATGCTGAAGAAAACCATTCATTCCTAGAGGACTTTCCAGGTGCAAAAAGCTTATCACAACCCCAATGGTGGAGGCTTGTCATCTCTAACATATAAATCATCATAGAGCTTCAGGATCTAGGAGACAAGAAAAAGACCCAGAAGACTTCTAAAAACAGCCAAGAGAAAGCCATACACAATAGATCAGAAGGCAGAGCAAGTTCAGATTCTTTCACTACAACCTTAGAAGCTTTGTAATACTGCAGGGAAAACTTCTCCCTGTCTAGAAGGCTGGGATCCCTGTAAAATATACACGCTAAGCTTTCAGTAAACTGAAAGTCCAAACACGTATCTTCAGGGGCTGGAGAGATGACTCAGTGGTTAAGAGCACTGACTGATCTTCCAGAGGACTAGGGTTCAATTCCCAGCCCACATGGCAGCTCACAACTGTCTGTAACTCCAGTTCCTGGGGACCCGATAACCCTTACACAGGCATACACACAAGCAAAACACCAGTGCACATATAAATAGATGGATGGGTGGGTGGGTGGATGGATGGATGGGAGGAAGGAAGGAAGGAAGGAAGGAAGGAAGGAAGGAAGGAAAGAAAGAAAGAAAGAAAGAAAGAAAGAAAGAAAGAAAGAAAAAGAAAGAGAACAAAAGCAGAAACAAAGCAGCACTTATAAGGCCCTTTTTTGGGAAGCTTCATAATGTCTTGTTGTTGGGTCTGTAATTATAGAAGCTGAGGCAGGAATCTTGTGAGTTGAAGGACAGACTAGGATACTTAGAGAAAATGTCTCAAAAATGAGAGAGTGAGAAGAGAGGGGAAGGAGGAAGAGGGGAAAAGGAAGAGATGGGAAAGAAAAGAGAAAATGGAGAATAAGAAAAGGAAGAAAGCTGCTGGGTTAAGAAGATGGTTCTGTAGTTAAAAGTACTTGCCATTGCAGACATGAGGGCTTGAGTTCAAATCCCCAGAAACCATGTAAAGCCAGGCATAGTAGTGAGTATCTGTTATCGCAGTGCTCCGACTGAGACGTGGGGCAGAACAAAGAGGATCTCTGGAAACTCGGGCCAACTGCCTCAATCCCTCCTGAGAGGTCGGAACTGACTTTTGAGGTTGTCCTCTGGCCACTGTATGTGCACTGTGACAGGAGTGCCCACATACACACAAATGTACACAATGCACACACATGCATGTGCACACTATGTGAGGTCATAAGAGTGGGACAATGGTCCAGTAAAGTTCATGCTCATTTAAAAAAGACACAGCAGAAAGCTTGCTGTCTCTCCTCTGACATGCGGAAGATGCTTCATGAAAGCAGCTGCTGTGTTGGGGTCATGAAGACAGCCCTCGCCAGGCACTGGACTGGCTGGCACTTGATCTGGAACTTCTAACCTTCAGAACTATGGGAAATAAATTTCTATGGCTTAAGCCACTTGGTTTGTGGTATTTTGTTATAGCAGCCTGAACAGATTAACACAGTATCAGATGAACTTTGTTAATCAGGTTACATAAAAATCTACTGAGAATAGACCTTTTACCCAGGCATGACTTTTTAACATATATTGGCCATGTAGAAAGTACTGACTTAATATGCTGATCTCTACTGTGGGCACATTTCATTGTGTAGTATTTTTACAACCACATTGCTAGTGTCATTGCTTTCTTTTACTCCAACCTTTTCAGTGTTAGGAAACCCACAAGCTCATAGAGTAGATGCAGCGTTTCTAAAGTTCTAATTTTATGAAAGTTCAACTTGTATCATCAGTGATAAACAATGTCAGTTGTTTCCTTGAAGTACTAAATACCCTAGTCTAAATAGCCATGGTTTCCGTGTCAGCTGTTCTTCTTATAAAAATGGTATGTTTGGAAGAATGCTCTTAGTTTAGCTCACAGATAGCTGTGTGCATGTTTTTCCTCCAAAGGTCATCCTCCTCCCTCCTGAAGTGTGAGTGACAAAGACAAATCCTTGGAGTTGAGACATAGAAAAGTAATGAATTTTACTTGTACAGTGAGAATATTCTAAATGGAGCTAGCTCTTTTTCACTGCCAGTGTGTGGTAGGGAGAGTAGTGTGACTGTTCTGTCCTGTACAGTGAAATATTTTACCTTCCAAGGCCTCTAGACCATTGCTACAAATGGCAATGTACAGTCAGTTTGTGTAAATGCCCTGGACTATGACTAAAAACAGTTTGGACCATATAGGCCCCTGAATGGTACTAAAAGGCCCGCAAGAGTCCATGAACCATATCTTGAAGATGAAGACTACTGTTTGATCAAGCAAACTAAAACAAAACAGGTATGAATCCGATGAAAGAAAAAGCTGTACAGGGAAGACAGTGGTACTTTGTGTGAGTTCTAGTAGTTCTGAGACCGCTGTAGCTTGGTCTGCATAGTGAGCGCTAGGTCAGTCAGGGCTGCATAGCAAGACCCTGCCTCTAAATACATACATAAATAAATACATACATAAATAAAACAAAAAGATAGTGTTAGAATGATATATACTTTAGTCAGAAGAAATAATTTCAACTATAGATAACATAAGAAAAACATCCCAATAAGCCCTCATCCCTGTATCCCAGACTTAATACTGTCAAGACTTTGTTCTTTGTTAAGACTACAGTATTTTAAAACAAACCACAGATATGTCATCTCACTCCTGTGTGTTTTGATATATGACTAAAAATCTGGGCATTTTCTTTTTTCTTCTTTCTTTCTTTTTTTTTAGTTTGCATTTTCTTATATAACCACAATGTCCTCAGCATACCTAACGATGGATGCTAGTGTCAGGATGCCATCCAAACCTAGTCCCTAATACATTTCTTTGGTTCTCTCCAATTGATTGGTCCAAATTGTGACCAATAAAATTACACACATTACATTTGGTTTTTATAGCTTTTAACTATCTGGTAAAAAGTCCCTTTTCAAGATCTAAGAAGCAGACATTATCTGAGCTACAGAGAGGGAACTGTGAATACAGTGTACCAGCAGCTGTGTTCTGGTGGACATCGGAGCAAGCTTGGGTAGTGAATGGAAAAGGACCAGAAGGAAGTGAAACAGAGTGCCAATAGTAGTTGTATTTGGATAGTAAAACTGTGAGTAATTTTTTTCTATTTTCTAGTGGCTTTTTAAAATGTGAATAACATCTATATTTTTATAAATACTTTTAAAATGTGTAACTAAATAGAAAACAAAAGCCCATAGAAGCATCCTAACTTGAATCAAGAAAAGAACACTGTGTTTGAATTATGCTGCCCGGGGCAGACCTGAGAAACTGAAGCTGCCTGGTATAACGCCTTGCTAGAATATGGGGGTCATATGGTGGGGGACACTAGAAAAATGTAAACTCTTAACACTCACTGGCCTTTGGGGTTTCTTTTGGAAGCAGTGTATGGAACCCAGGTCTTCTGCTCGATGAGGGCTGGAAGACAGGTGTAAGAGAGGCACAGGTCTACAAGGGTGCTGGGCCTCCCTCCAAACCACACCAGATAGGAAGTATGAGGGTTGGAACTGAGGACAGGGTTGTGGGGCAAGGCCCACTAACCACAATCTTCATTCTGTGGTTACCCAAATACCCTCTCCAGACCCAGTGACCACATGAGAGGTAGACGAGTTGGTAAACCTGGGGATGTAATGACATCTCTTATCCATAGTCCAGATGCCCATAATGAAAGGTTCAGTACCACATTCCAGGCCCAAGGACTGCCAGTCCAAGATACTGTAAAGGAAAGCCTGAGCTAAGCTTGAGACCAGATAGGAAGTCAGGGTGCCATAGAAGGCCCTGGAGACCAAGATAGCCCCTCTTCAAGAGCCCAGGTGAAGGAAGAGGAGCAAGTTCAGAGCCTGTGTGGCTGAAGCCCCAGGCTGAGTTTGCAGGTTGGGGGGGGTTCTCTTGGTATAGAGGATTAGGTTAGAAGGGGTGGTGCAGGGCCAGCAGCACCAGGCCACACTGCTCTATAGCCACCAGTCTCTCTTGGTGCTGAAATAGAAAAAGCTTTGCAATCTTCCTCAGGCTGTTGCAATATTCTGCTTTCTAAGGCAAACATGGTCTGCTATCAGAGGCTGCTCCAGCATTTTTTAAAATATGGTTATTTTTAGCACCCACACGGAAATCTCTGCTTTCATGAAGCCAGTGCTGGTGGCATTCCTCTTCCACTTCAGTATCCTCTCTGCCTTTCCCCATCCTTCCCTGCTCCTCATTCTATAAAAATGCCCCCATTGCAACCTGAAAAAAAAAACTTGTTTTCTGGATCTGTTAATGGCCACGCTCTCAGACCTTAGATCTCTAGCTCCCTTCACATCTGCTACATTGAGCAAGGCTCCTAGAATCTCTCCTCTTAATTATTACCAGGGGCAGAGCCTCGCTGTTTTATCTCAGACATGTGGTGGCGCCTCTGCAGCAAGGGAGGGAGGGAAGGAACTGCCATGTTCCATGTCCCTCATGCCTACTTTCCTGCTGAAGGCATCAGCCAACTAGACGGCTCACCTCAGGTCACTTCAGAGGGACAGCAGAACCTAGTTGTGAACACTGATTTTGCTGTGAATCTTGGGGGTGAAAATCAGAATTCAGAATGAAACATTTTTCAAGAAACGAAATAAGACCTTCACCCACTGTCTTCACCCACAGGAACAAAATTTCTGTCTCCTAGCCACACCAGAACAGCTAGAGTTTCATTTCCCTCTAGTGCGGTGGTTCTCCATCTTCTAATGCTGAGATCCTCTAATAGTTTCTCATGTTGTGGTGACCCCCAACCATAAAATTATTTCATTGCTATTTCATAACTGTAAATTTGCTGCTGTTATGAACTGTAATGTAAATATCTGGTATGCAGAAAATCTGATATGTGACCCCCTCACTAAGAGGGTCGAAACCCATAGGTTGAGAAACACTGCTCTAGTATGTGTATGTGACAAAGACTTGGTTTCCTCTGCTTCCTTGTCTTGAGTTTAGAAGTTCCTATACCTGCCAACAGATCAAGATGGGAAAGGAGGTAATGATCTCTCTGGGGACTGGAAGATAAGGCAGAGGAGTGTTGAGACCAGGTAGTTAACTCCAGCTTCTTCTCTATGCAAATTCTAGCCTGTGAACAAACTGACTCTGAACCCGACAAGGCCTGCAGACTTGGAAGCAGCCCTGTGCTTCCAGGCTCTGGGGCACAGTCCTTAGCGGCTCTGTCCTGTCCCCGCCCCACTTGCTTCAACAGCAAGAGCAAGTCTGTGGGGTAAGTGGAGCTGGTGCTGGGGTGGCAGCCTTGTGACAATTTGATTCTACCCTTCTGTCTTTCTCCTGTTAGAAGACAAAATCTGAGTCCCAGTCAGTCACTGCAGGCCTCAACTGAGGGAGGGCCTAGTGAAGGAGCCGGCGCTCCCCACCTCCGCACCCCCTCACCCCCACCCCTCTGCCCCCTCCCCACTCACCCTGAAGCCACCCCACAGTTGGGGCCAGTTGGTCCAGACCTTCCTGTAAAGAGTCAGCCTTCCTTCCAATCGCGCACTACCTGCCCTTAGCTGTCCACGGCCTCTGCTTTCCCTCGGTCTTTTCCAGACACTTTCCTCTTGGCACCTTTGGCTTGTGCTTTGGCCATGCTGGCCAAGATGGCCTTGCCAGGGCTGTGAGAAGCAGCGGCAATCAGCTACCTGTCCCAGGCACCACCACTCCAGGCAGCCTGCTTGGTTCCAATCAGGAAAGGGTTTCTGCATAGCAGGCTTTTTGAACTGAGTGCTCTCTATGTGGAAACCTAGAGGTGCAGAAGTCATTTCACATCTAGTTATTTACAATTTTAAATTAGCTCCATTAATAGTTTTTTAAACCAGAGGCATCTTAATGAGATGTTGACATTTTTCAGAGAATAATTTTTTTAAAACATTTGCATGGAATAGAATAGGATGTCTAAAGGTTTCTCCACACCCCTGTATCTATAAAGAATAGAAATGAGTATGTATTTGAGGTATATTTTGTTTCTTCATCATCTATGTTATGAATTTTAGCTAAAAAAAAAAACATACACATATATTTTTTATTCCAAATCTTTAGATATGGACCTAAGAGTTTGTGTGATTCTTAAGGATATCTGGGGTTGGGGACTTAGCTCAGTGGTAGAGTGCTTGCCTAGCAAATGCAAGGCCCTGGGTTCGGTCCTCAGCCCTGAAATTAAAAAACAACAACAACAACAACAAAAAGAATATCCTATCTGTTTGCCCAGCTGTAAATTGACTGTAGAACGCCCTCTCCCTGAGACATGTCAAAATGATGCTCAAGGCAGTGGGCCTGAGGCTGGGGCCAACAGCGCTGTGCTGTTTTAGGATGTAGGTATGGAGGGGGTACCTCCTTAGACAATGTGTTTCCCAACCACATGCCTGCAGTCTATAGTGGCACTGTGACTGACCTGACATTCTGAACAGTGGAACCCCATTGTGTGTGCTCCATGAAGAAGGGAGTGGCCTGAATCCTGTGGCTATGCAAAGGAGGCAGAACCCAATCTCCTCAAGGGTTTTGTCTATGTGTTTCCTCCTCCTTTTTTTTCCCCCTACCTTTTCCATGAAAAGCCCTTTGTCTTCTGCCGCTGGCCCTGGTCATGGACTAGGTGTTGATGTGAGTAGTTTTCAGAGTGGAAATTAATGAGGTGTTCTATCAAGAGAGGCCTGCCTTCTGCCCCATGTGTCTGCTGCTCCCAGGTTACCTCCACATGGGTCTTCCCTGGTTACTCTGTGGGCAGCTGCCCCTGGCTGACATCCCTCTATTGGCTTTCCCCAGAGGGAATTTCAAGGCTGCTTTACCTAGAATAGGAACTATTTCGGTTCAGCATATCAGCTGTGCGTCCCACAAGTCCTGAGCCATAGGAAAGCCGGGCAGCCTTGCTGAGGAAGGAAGGAAGTTCCCAAAGGCTGGCTCTCCTTTGTGTGTTTGTGAAGAAGGCTGGCACAGAATTTCAGGGATGCAGGAATGAAACAGAGGAAGGGAAGTTAGGAAAAGGCACTATAGGAAGCACCACTGAGGTCGAAGTTTGGTAGTGTCCATGTGGGTGGTGGAGAAAGGCTGTCTGTCTTGACCAGGAAGGAAACCAAGGGGCAGAGGTGCCCATTTGGCAAGAACGGGTGCTTCTCATAATACAGTGTACTGCTAGTGTGCACGTGCACAAGCTTCAGTGAGGAACAGTAGGCATAGACACATGACTGCTAGTCAGGGCTCAACAATAAGAGGGGACAAGCAAGCGACAGATGTGTAGAGTCAGGAAGAAGGGCATCCAAGAGCTTTGTACAGCTTGCTGCAGAATTTTGTGCATAAATACTGAACAGTGCCCAGAGCATTCATTAGATTTAAAGCAGTTCTTATTCCTCCAGCTGATGTGACAACAGATGTCCCTTTCATTGTGTGGTACTCACCTTCACTCGAGCACCATCTACTACAGAAGAAGATACAGGCCGCAGGAGGCCATATGCCAAGACCTAGTGTGGGAAGGAGTCCGTGAGCTAGCTCACTGGGAAGTATGAGAATGGTCACACAGAGTGTAAGCTGCCACCATCTGTCAGCAGGCTGAAAACAGGCTGCCTAATATACATGTACACACAGCCAGGGTTGGGGGCGGGCACCAGTTTGGGAAGGAAATGAAGGAAAAGAAAGAAGCTATCTCTCCAGGGGGAACTTTGAGACCATAAGAATGTAGAGGTAACAGCCCTGCCCCATTAGAGGAAGCTGGGGTTCCATTCAGGAAATGTGGGTATGCTCAGGGCTCAAGCCTGGGTGGCCTGGATGGCTTCTTATAGAGAGGCCTTCAGCTGCATCTGCCTGCAGACTGTTTGCCAGCCCCTGGGACTGGCTCTGTAGTTATCCTTGCCTATAGCACACAGGCCTCGTGAGTGCCAGACATGAGGCCTGCTTGCCATAGTAGAAGACATGAACTCATAGAGTCCCTTGTAGTTTACAATAGGGATAGTTCTTGGAATAATCTGAAAGTATAGTTTTAGAACTTTTGAAAAAAATTAAAGTCTAATATTATAGATTCCAGATGCCTTATAAAGGTCTTTGCTCTGAGTGAATAAAAATGTGAACCATAGCTGCTATTCTCCGGGTGCCCATGTTGTCATTTTTAAAAAGTTGCAGTTCTTCCATTCAGGGAGGGTGAATAATTGTAAGGCTCACTGCGACTGTCCAGAATGGAAGCTGTGTTTGAGAGATTAAGTGTGTGGACAGCTCCTGGGCTTTCCCTCTTGCTTTCTCTAAGCCAGCAGCCAGCCCTCAGAGCCCCATCTGTCATGTCTTAGGCTTCCCATCTTCTTTTCCCTGCTTGTGACATTGATGACTGCTCATCCAAACTAGTAGAAACACTTCCTGTGGTCCCTTAAGTGCAAGTCTCCCATGTGGCCTTATTTTGTGCTTGGGAAGGTGCATAGACCTCAGTTGTCTGTTGAATTCTGCCAGGGCCTGGAGTCTAAATTGCCTGGGGGAGCAGCTTCTGTGTCTGGTTCATTCATATGACACCAATCAGAGCACACAGTCAGTGTTCCATTGAGTGTGTGTGTGTGAACAGTTGAACAGTCTGTCTGTCTTTGCAGATCCTTGAGGAGTGGTTTGGCCGTACTGTCATCCGTTCCTGCACCAAACTGAGCTACGACCATGCCCAGAGCATGATTGAAAATCCAACTGAGAAGGTTCCTGAGGAAGAGCTGCCCCCCATTTCTCCAGAACACAGCAGTAAGGAGGTGCAGCAGGCAGTCCTGAACCTGCACAGCATTGCAAAGCAACTTCGCCAGCAGCGCTTTGTGGATGGTGCACTCCGTTTAGATCAGGTCAGTAAATCTTTTTTGTTTAGTGCAATCTTGAGTTTGGCTTGTGCCCAACACCAAGGGTGAGAGGCAGCCTGGTGGCCTCTTTCTCTCTGCCTGTTTTCCCTGCCACTCCACCATACCATGGTAACATGAGTCATGGCAAGATGGTATCTGTGTAGGTAGCTCTGTGACTCCAGCTGCTCTTACCTGGAAAGCCTGTGTCCAGGACTGAATTCTCACTTGTTAGATGACATTGCTGTGACAGGTGCCTGGGAAAGACAAGGAGGAAGGACTTATTTTTGGCTCGTGGCTTCAGAGGAACTTGGAACTTGGCTCTGTTGCTTCTGGCCCACAGTGAGAGAGAATGACATGCGAGAAGCATGTGGCCCAGCGGAGTTTCATGACAGCCAATAAGCAGAGAGAGATAGAGAGACAGACAGACATGTGAAGGGGCCAGAGACAAGATAGACTCTCCAGGGCACACCCCCAATGATATCAATGAACCTAAGAGCTAGTTCTTTGAGATGATAAACAAGATTGACAGAACTCTTGGTCTAACTAGCCCAAAGAAATAAAGAGGACCCAAAGTAACAGGATCAGAAATGAACAGGGAAACATTGCAGCAGACACCAAAGAAATTCAGAGTTTCATAAGGGAATACTTTAAAAACCTGTACTCCATTAAGTTGGAAAATCTAAAAGAAATGGATGAGTTTCTAGATTCAGCCAAACCACCAAAATTAAACCAAAAAGAAGTCAACAACCTAAACAGACCCATAACAAATGAGGAGATTGAAATAGTAATAAAAAGCTTTCCAGCTAAAAAAGAAAAGTCCAGGGCCAGATGGATTCACAGCAGAATTTTACCAGACTTTCAAAGGAGATCTTCAGCCAGTCTGACTTAAACTAGTCAAACAACCCGAACCAGAAGGAGCATTCCCAGATTTCCTCTGTGAAGCCTGTGGGTCTCCTTATGTCTCCAGCTGTGTCCTCTCACGGAGCCTTCTTCCTCTACTCCCTACTTTGCGTTGGTGTTCTGAGGAGGGAGCCCACTTTCCCGTCATCTCCATCAACAGTCCTGCCCTGACTCTAGGTGTCTAGGTTGCTACTAATGATGCCAGAGCCTGTGTCTCCAGCTCTGACCTGCTGCCTCCCTAGCTGGCTAGCCTTGCCACCTGCCTTCATAACTGCCTGGATTCCCCTCAGCATCTCACCAGTGCTCACTCACCCTTCCTTCTGCAGGAAGTGGTCTTGGTGCCCACAGCCTGATGCACAGGCTTCCCTCTTTGACCCACTGGGGAACGAGATGTGTGCCCCCAGACCTGAGTACGCTAGCTGCACAGGCTTTGACTAAATATCACACAGGCCGATCAAATACAAGTTTCAAAAGAAAGCCATTTATTGGGGCTGGAGAGATGGCTCAGAGGTTAAGAGCACTGGCTGCTCTTCCAGAGGACCTGGGTTCAATTCCCAGCACCCACATGGCAGCTCACAACTGTCTGTATGAGGGACACCCCCATACAGACATACATGCAGGCAAAACACTAATGCACACAAAATAATAATAAATAAATCATTAAAAATTTTTAAAAAAAGAAAGCTGTTTGTTTTGTAAACACAAATGTTTTGGAAAGACCTGGATGAGATAAATCTTCAAAATTTCTCTTCTTTAGGTAAGACAGCTGTATAGCCAGCTGAGAAATCCTAAACCTTGGGAGGCATCTGGACTCAAATCACTTTAGAAATGAATTGTGGGGCTTAGGGGGCTCTGCAGCCAGTGAACTGGGCTTGGTCTCCTCGACGAAGACGATGGAGATCTATGGTGTTGGCACCTGTAATCCCAGCACTCTGGAGGCTGAAACAGGAGGAGTGAAAATTCAAGGCCGCATGGGATGAATGTCAAGACCTTGTAGCAAAAGAAGGAAGAAAGGGAAGGAGAGAGAGGAAGGAAGTGAAAGGAGTAAGTTTAGTTTTCTCTCACTCTAAAGCTCAGGCTAGACTTACTTGAACGTATGGCTAGCCTCCTGCCTCACTTTCCAAATGGTGGGCTTACAGGTGTGAACCACCACACCAGGCACCAGCTTTTGTTTTTTAAAGCCTTACTCTTTTCAAAAATGGTAAAGAAATGTACATTTATGTAAATTAACTTATAAGACAAAATGTTAGTTGTATATCTTGTGTGCCTCTTCTGCATAATTCCCTTCTTGACTTGACTTTTACAGTGACAGACATCTGTTACTCAAAGCCCAGCAAATGAGAGGGGTTCTGAAGTACCATTGTGAGATGTTTCCCCATCAGGTTTCTGTAACAAGTTCAACTGGATTAAATAGTCTGTGAACTGGGGAAGAAACAAAGGCAGCCTCAGCTCCCTCCCGTTCAAAGAGGTGTGGCCATCAGGGGCATGACCACAGACTATTGATGGAGGATGAGCTGTTGGCATGTCTGAGAATCAGAATTTTATTGCTTAAGAGACTTTAGATATCTGTATCTCAGTGGCTCTCTTAACTCATAAATTAGAAGGCCAATGTCCCCACAGGTAAATGAGTTGCTTAGTGCCAAACTTCCAAGCGGCTCTTTGTTTGGTTCTCCTCCGTTTATTACACCATGCTGACATGAGAGAAAAAAGATCGCCTTTAAAGTGAGGGGGGAGAACACCCTCAAAACCTAATTAGGTTCCAGTTAATTAAGGTTTGAAAATAATGAATTTGTATCCTTGGAGTTGATTCCTTAGTTCCCCAGAAAACAAGTCTGTAGACCCCCACATTAGATGGAGACATCCATCTTTGCAGCCAAGGACACTGGTGAGACCATTTATAAATCAGCTAAATGGCCTTTTCCAGAAGCCACTGCATTTGTTCCTGTTCCTAGTGCCTTCGTCACCCTCACAAGCCCATTTTCCCTTGGTGCCTTTTCAGAGGCCTGCTGTTTGGAGTCCTCTGAAGCTTTGTCTGCCATAGTTCTCTATGCCCATGTTTTGAGTGGCAGTCCTAAAAAAGCACATCCTTTTATGTCAGCAGCAATTGGAGATCAGCTTCAGCTTTGTGTTTCAAGAAATCAGTGTGTTTGATGACCCTGAGAGTGAGCAAGGGTAGAGGATGAGGTCCTAGTATGTTCCAGGGACATAGGCTTGGTAAGTGCAGAAAGGCAGAGCAGCTTGACCATGGGATGTTTGCAGTCAGCAACTTAGGCCTCAGCTGCTGGCCCCATCTGAGATAGTGAGCTTCAGTCCCGGCCCAGCTGCCTGGCTCCAGGCCCCTGGGGCAGCAGCTGACAGGCTTGTTCCCTGAGCTTGGTATGCTGGCCTGTGCTAGGAAACAGTATAGAATGCTGTTTTGAGGCAGAATAACTCTCTCAATGGCGTTCACCTAGAGCTGGCCCCTGATTTTAACAAAGTTCTCTTCCAAGAGGTGATTCTCCTTTATTTCATTGCCCCAGAAGTGACACAGGCCTCCAAGACCACCTTGTGATTTTTGGTCAGCTGAGTTGAATAATGACCCTTCTGAGTGGCTTGTCTCCAAATCCACATTTTCTGCTGCCAGTGTAGTTCAAGGACTTGATACAGATGACTGCTTTATTTTAATTATGTTTTTAACAGTATATGTCTCTCCTGCATCCTAAAAGGGAGCTTCAGTCATGGGGCCAAGACTTCTTTCTATATGTGTGAAATAAAAGAAATCACAGTGGTTTCTAATATCCACACCCTGAGTGTGATGCAGTGGGCGCTGTCAGGGGTTCCTGTCTCTGACTTGCACAAGGCCTGCCCTCAGCAGAGCCGCCTGGCTTGCTGCACAGAAGACCCTGGGTCCCCTTCGGGCTTCTAGCTTAGCTGTTGCCTTCAGAAAGGTATGGTGGGAAGGCAGTGTGGCATCAGATGGGTCCCCAGGACTAAGACATCTTCGAAGTACTGGCTGATGGCAAGAAACCCCACACTGCTTTCTGAAGCTCTCCTCACCTCATTCTCTTCAGCCAGGTTAAAGCTTCTATGAGGAACGAGCCAGAGGCTTCCAGTGGTCAGCCAGGGTCCTCCAGCAGGCAGCTAGAACTGCGACTCTGAATCCAGAGAGCCTTGGAAGTCAAGTGAAGGAAACTGGGGGTAAAGGAGCCTTTACTAAGTTCTCAGCTCTATCGTCCATGAAGCCTAGTTGACAGTTTTGAGGCCCAAGTTCCACACAGTTTCTTTATAAAGGTAGCCTTACTAATGGAAGTCAGTCACTTTTGACTACCCTGGGACTCAAGCTGTGGAGTGCTGTTATGCTTGACCCTAACCTAGTCTAGCCTAGCCTTTCAATCAGCATTGACAGGTTTTCCCAGGAAGGGCCAGATAGTAAATGGCATGAGCTGCTGGTCCATATGGTCTGACTCTGTGGCTAAGCCCTGCCTGGGAGTGTGAAAGTGCCAAGTGCTCCAAATGAATGAAGGTAGCTGACATGCAGTAAAATTTGAAGGTCACTGAGATTTGGATTTCATATCATTGTCATGGGCTACAAAATAATATTCTTCATTTGATTATTTTTCAACCATTTAAAAACGTAAAAAATCCTTAGCTCCTGGCCTACACAAAGCAGGTTTGCCTTGTGGTCCACACATCACTGACCCCTGCTTAACTGACCGGCAAGCTTTTCAGCCCTATTACCCAGCAAGTCTTTAGCAGCTCATTACCACTTCCCCAGGAAGCCAGGCTAGGTAATGGAGAACAGTTGGGCTAAGTGAGTTCTCAGGATGGTTCCATGCAATTAAGTAAATTATTCTTTTGATTAGTACCACGCTTAGTGGGTCCAGTTGGAGGCTGGAAGTAAGAGTGGCTGGCTCCCTTTAGGCCAGTTCTCTGGTCTCTAAGCAGTGTGAAGCCACACAAGCAACACTCTCCTTTCTCCTCTGCAGGATCCTCAGGGTCAGGGCAGCCCTCCCTCCACTCCCCTCCCCTGCCCTCCCCTGGTCCTCTGAAGGTGGGGACCTCCCCAGGAAGAACAGGCTGTGAGCAAGCTAGGTAGCTTCTCTGCCTGCACCTGCCTGCAGCACTAAATGCAGCAGTGTGTTCCTTCTCTCCACTGCAGCTGCATTCTCGCTGGCTGCTGTTCAGTGCTGTTCAAGGATGACATTGTATGCAGGTGAGAAGGATGGACACATCCTTCTGACGTTCCTTTAGACTCAGTGTCCATGTCATACTAAAACACAAGATAGGCCATGGCCCAGGTTCTGCGATTTTGGGTTTTTATTGTTGTTGTTGTTGTTTGTTTGCTTGCTTGTTTGTTTCATTCAGGGAGTTCTTCATTCAGCATAGCTTCAGAGATCTGTTTGGGAGAGCCTAGTATGTTGTAGGTGCTGGCAATGTAAGATGAGGAATGGGAAGTTACAGGTATGGGGAGGGAGGCAGCAAACCACTAGACAATAAGAAGTGCCCAGACAGAGCTCCACCCAGAGTGCAGGGATGGAGGGGTGGTTGGAAGTGCTTGCTGAACTTGAGACTAGGGAGTGACTCCTGCCCCAAACACAAGTGCTCATCCTTAGCATCCTGAAGAGACCCACACACCTTGGGCAGTGTGCTGAGAGCTTCTGTCTTCTTCTGGCCTTCAGAGGGCAGCATCTGGAACTTGGGTTTCTTTGTGTCTTTTGCTTCCTGTCTGTAATAGTTCACAGGAGTCATTTGGATTGGCCTGATGTGAATAATCATAAGGAGAGCCAACAATTAGACTAAAGAAAATCACTCCATTATCTATGATCTCCCGCTCAAAAGAACAACTGTCTCTTAGGGTGGTGACGGGTGCTTCAGTGGCTTCCGCTGCGTTCAGGGTTTCCATTAGCTGTTGACAGCTGTGGCTGCTCTCAGATATGCAGCAACTTGCTGATTTTCTACTTCCCCATTTACTATTTTCATAACATTCATAAAAGCACACTTTTCATTGAAATGTTCCATTTTCATTTGTAGATCCAGCGCTCTATGCCTCAGCACCTGAACTCTTATGGATGGCAGGCAGAGTGGGGAGCTGCACCCTCCACCACATAGGGATACACAGCATCCAAGGATGGAGTCTGGGAACCTTTCCTTTGAGAGTGACAGATCAGTTTAGTTACTGTACATTAATTTCATATGGAATTACAGAAAACAGTCTTATTTCTGCATCCCAAGGCATAGGCAGGAAACAACCTTGAAACTTGACCTAGTTATATAACTAATTACAGCCACTTACGTGAGCTGATCACTGTCTGCGGCTTGCTAACTGGTGTATAAAAACTGGTGCACATCCTTCCTTGTCAGGTAAACTCCTCGGGCAGCTTGTTATTACCACCTGCACTCTCCTACACTCAGTCTTCCTGTGGCATGGCACAGTTATTTCCCACACTTCACAAAACTTCAGCAAATCCTGTTTACCTTGGAAGTTGTTTTGAATGCAGACTCACACACGGCCACCGGCCCTTGCTGGATGCATAGGATGCCTTTGTGTTCTCTCTCTAATGGCAGGAATGTTGTTCATAACTCTGGGAAGGAGCTGTAGGCAATGAAAAATAGACTTTCTACCCTAAGACTGCACATGAAGTCGAGGAGAGCAGGTGGACTTAGCAGAAACACTGTGACGAAAGCAGAGAGGGCTGAGGGGCTCTCAAGCCTGATGGGATTGATGGGGTTAAAGAGGGAGGCAGCCTGAGCAGTAAAGCTACGCCCACTGATGGGCGTGATGAAGAGCCGAAGGCAGTTCTTCCTCCTCTGAGCTCTGAGTCAGTAGTAACTGGACACGTGTATCACACTGAGATGAAAATGTCTCAGTCTACTCCTGGGACAGTTTAGATGACAGGAGGCAGAACGTAGCCAGAGATGGAGCCGTGCCCTCTGTCAGCTAGAACTCTTGGGACACGTCCCCACTCTCCACCCCTGGTATTACCTTGGCTGCTGGTGTCCTTCAGGGTGTAGTGAGGCCTGAAGCTGGAGCTTCTGCACTTGCTCAGCAGAACAGTGAGGTCTGCTTTCTAAGTAACTCTAGAAAGCAAGCTTGGCTCCTAGCCCACCTCTAGAAGCTTTTGCTTGCCTTCTGGTTCCTTCTACATGCCGATGTCCAACCTCATTTCTTCCGGGGGGGGGGGGGGAAGAAACATTACTTCATGTCTGCTGCTATAGCCTCTGGGTTCACCTCTCTCTGGACCTGCAGAACCTAAAGACTGAAATCCTCTGCTGGTTCCGGGTGGGCCTGGTCCAGCCAGTCCTCTCCCTTAGGGGCCTAGCATTTCATGCCTGTCTTTGCTTCACTGTCTAATTGCTTGTCGTCTTCCATCTCTATCCTCGTCTCCTCCCTTGAGTTCCTACAGGGCAAAGACCACATGATGTTCGTCTTTGTATCCCCAGTCTCGGAACAGTGCTGCTTTTTAACAAGCCATTTGTTCTGGGTAAGGGGAATGGAAACCAAGGCCGCAGAGCAGGGGTGTGCTTGCATAAGAGAGTTACTATGCAGTGTGAAGCAGGGCTACCCTCCCCTGTGTGAACATTTGATTCTGTGACAGGACATCCAACATGTAGAACAAGATGTAGTGAGGACTTTCTCAGGTGGAGCTGCCTTGACAGGTCTGAGGTGTTGGAAAGCTTCAGTACTCTTGAGGCTGCCAGTGCTTCAGAGGTGTCAAGAGTATTTGGGGGTTCCCTTTCAGATTGGGATGTCCCTGCTGGTGGTGTCAGAAAGGACTCTCCAGGAAGGCAGGGACCTCCCAAGGTTCCACCAGAGAAGGGAGCTGCTGGCCTGGAAAGACAAAAGGTACCAGATCCATACCTGCCCCCAGAAGATTCTGGAAGAGCTACTACCAGCTGCTGCTCTCAGCCCTGGGGTGGGGAGGGAACAAGTTGGATAGGAATGGCAGCCTCCAGTTTCTGCAGGATCCTGAGAGGAGCCACACTCTGCTCAGAATGGCTGCCATCGGGTAAAGGTTTTTTGTTGGTCTTGGGGCTTTTTAAGAAAGGAAGAAAATTTAGAATAAAACCCAGGTGACTCAAACAGAAGTCGCTGGCTCTCATGCCAACCAGAAGTGACTTAAGAACTTCTGTGATGTGAACAGGGCATGGCCAGAGCCTCATTTCCACAGAGATGAGACTTTCATCTTAGTGGCCCTGACAGATGGAGTGGAATCTGGCCCTTCTGGGACCTTGCCTTTTGGGTAGTTGTATTCACAGTTAGGAAAGAAACCCTGGGACTCTTTTTATTCACAGGACATCCTGCATATTCTTGCCCTGCCCCCATGTCACACTCACGTCAATTGAATGTGAGCCAAATGGCTACATAAGAAACATGGAATTCTTTGACGTTGGTGAGACCTGCATTGGAGAGAGGGAACCCTTGCAGCTGATCTTAGATTTCAACCATGACTGCTGCTTGGGACTGGCCCAGCTGACTTCAGTTCTCACTCTTCAGTGTTCTGTGGACCCTTGTTTCCCAAGCCAGAGCCCTTCTGTTCTGTTCATAGTCTGTCCTAAACTCTTGCCACACTGAGTTCCTGCAGATGCTGCCTTGTCACTCAAGAACCTGTGATCATCATGGACCAGTGACAGAAAGTCTGGGGGTCAAGATACAGGTTTGCTGGTGCTCTGTTTTACCAAGCAAGGGCATTTTTCTTTAAAAAGTCAATTACCAGGCTAGGGTGTAGCTTAGCAGTTAGGTGCTTACCCAACATGAAGCCCTGGGTTCAGTTTGCTGCACACCATAAGCTGGGTAGTGGCCACACATACCTGAAATCCCACCACTCAGAGGGTGGAAGTAGGAGAATCGGAAGTTCAAACCCTATCTTTAAAAAAACAAAACAAAGCAAAACAAAACAAAAAAAAACCCACCATTATTGTACAAGCAAAAACATTCTAACCCCAAGACAAAGGAAATATACCACGTGACAATATGAAGTAGGTTTTTTATTGCATTTTGGTTTATTTGTCAGGAGTGGGGCATGCACATCTCAGCACACACGTGAAGGTCAGAGGACAGCTGGCAGGAATCTGTCCCCTCCTTCCACCATGTGGGTCCCAGGGACAGAGCGAAAGTTGTCAGACTTGACACAGGTATATTTGTCCTCTGAGCCATCTCTCTAGCCCTGAAGCAGTTTTTTTATATTGATTTGCTTGAGCTTGTTGGAACCATGTTTAACTATCATTTTCCTCGATTTGTTTATCTTAGAGTAGCTTATGAGAATTACTAGAATCATACATCAGACCTAAATGTTTTCTCCCTTTTGATGAAGAGCAAGATTGTGAGCAAGGAAAGGAAGCAGGTACTTTGCATGTCACATTCCAAGTCACTCAAATCTGAGCTGCAAAGTACTCATTGTACAAACTGATCCACGTGCAGAACACTTGCTGGCACTGCTATAGTGGAGATAGCTCCTATAGTTTTTGTGGCTATGAATTACACTCTAATTAATACCCTGACACATAAAGTTTAAAAATCACTTAGAAATACAAGCACATTCTTTAAATTACTAGGTTGAAGAAAATGAACTTTTTCTGTGTTGATTCTTAAAATTAACTTTGATTATTTTATTGTAAAATTAATATGTTTACATCATAAACATTTTAAAATTAACAAGGAAAAATACCCATTGGCTACGCATCACCTAGTAATAACACTTTATGCTATACATGTTAGAGCCTTGGGGTTTTGAGTGTTTTCTAGAAAGGTTGAACTAAGTGAGGTTTGCCCCATGAGGGAACAATGCTATGCTATTACTCTTATCAACAAATTCAGTTTGTGGCTTTTTTTGTTTTAATCTTTGTTAATGTTAGGAACCTTGGAAATGATGTTTCATTGTTTGAGCTGCCTTTTTTCCTTCTGTGACTCCATCAGCTCTAAGGCCTCTCTGCCAGGTCTTGGAAAGCAGATTCTGCATACCATCACTGGGACCCCCAACACCATCGCACAGATCCCTGCCATGATCAACTATAATCATTTTTTCTCTATGAAGGTAGAATTTTATACAGTAAAATACAGCATTTTTAGTTAGTGTATAGGTCCACAAGCTCCACACACAATCATATGGCCACTACCATGATCAAAATATAGAATAGACGCATCACCAGATAAACTGTCTGTGTGCGCTGTGGTAGCCAGACCTTATCCACTTACCCTTATCCCCTAGTAAACCACGAATAAGCACATGCAGGGAGGGTGGGGTAGGCAAAGATCAACTTAAGGTGTCATTCTCTAGGTGCCTTCTACCTTGTTTGTTGAAACAGGATCTCTTACTGGGACCTAGAGTCACCAATTTGGCCAGACTAGCTGGCCAGTAAACCCTAAGGTTCTTTCTGTCTCCACCTCTCTGGCACTGGGATTACAAGCCTGTGCTACCATGCCTGACTTTGAATGTGGGTTCTGGGGATCAACCTTAGATTCTCATGCTTGCATGGCAACATGTACCAACTAGGCTATCTCCCTAGCGATTTTTGCCCATTTCTTAATTGGGTTATTTGGCTTCCAAGTACTAAGTTTTGAGGGTTCTTTTGATATTTTAAGTAGAGCCTCTACTGCAGATAATCTGACTCTTCTCCCATTCTCTTATCGTATTTTTTCTTTTTCATCTTTCTTTTTTCATCTTCTTTTGAAAAGAAGTTTTAATTTGAAGCAGTCCAGTATATCAGTTTTTGTCCTTGTGTTGTCATATCTAAGAACTTGTTTTGTTTTGTTCATTTTGTTTTTAACAATTTTACTACATAGCCCAGGCAAGCCTTGAACTCAAGATCCTCCTGACTCAGCTTCCCAAGTGCTGGGATTATAGCCTTCCTTGTACCTCTAACTCCTGGCATGAGAAATCTTTGACTACCCTAGAATCACAGATTTTCTTCTGTAAGTTTTATAGCTTTGGGATTTATTTCTACTTTCTGTCTTCCTTTATAAACACATTTCCAGGCCCAGAAGTTTCTTTTGGAAAACAGTTCCAGCAGTAGAGCTGGACACACCTGAGCAGGAGTCAGACCTGGGAGTCTTGCCAGGCACAGTGCCCTCCAGGAGCCATCTGTGAAGAAGTGTGTACTTCATAGGTTACCTCAGGAGTGGCTTGTAAGCAGATGTCTGCTTAAGACTTGGCACAGCACTGAGGATTGTATCTTTTGAAACAAGGAGCAGGACGATAAGAGAAACCCTCCCAGCTCTCTGGATAGAGCCTCCTGACTGTCACAGAGCGGGGTGGTGAGGGTGCCAGGCAAGACTCGGTCGATTACATGCAAACGTCCATGTCAGTGACTCACCCAATCATGCTTTAATCTCATAACTGAGAGGCTTTAAAAATTACAGTCAACAAGGCAGCTTGTGAGTTACAACTGCCATTGGAATTGGGTTTTTCTCTGAACAGCTGGAGTGCAATGTGGTGGGAAGAAAGCCTGCTGTGGGTGAGAGGCCAAAGACTGCTTGCCTGGAAAGGATGTGCAGCTAATGTTTGATAGAAATCTGTGAAATGACCACCCTCAGCCAATCTAAGTAGAGGCCTGCCATCTTCATCCATGGGAAAGTACACTGCAGCAAAAGCATTCAGAAGGCTCTGATAACTCAGGGTCAGCCACTGCTCACCAGACAAGACCTAGCCTGACTTGAGGAAGTCATAGGTTGGAGTGTGAGCATGCTGGAGTAGTCACAGGGCAAGCAAAAGATTGCAGTCCAGGCAGGGAGGGCCAGTGAGAGAGAACAGAAGGGAACGGCTTCTCTGGACAGAGCTGGGCAGGTCCGTGCAGCAGTTTGCTGTGTTCTGAAATGTGTCAGCCTCTGCTGTGGCAGTGTCACTGGGGAGGTCTAGGAGGCTGACGTTTGAGGACCTCATTGGGCTGTCCCCAGGCATTAGACATTCTGGATTTCATTGTGGAGGGATGGAGTGGGACTTTGGTTTCAGAGCCCCATATCTGGCAGCTCTGTAGAGACCCAACTGGAAAGACTCAAGATAAGACATCACACAGGCATTTAGAAAGTTGCAGAGGTCATCAGACATCAGACCATAGCCGACAGGAAGAAACAGGTGAGAGTCTGAAGAGGAGGGGTCATCAGGATGCTCATTAGTTTCTACTTGCACAGAGGGGCATGTGGTGCTACCAGGAGAAGCCACCTGCCCAGAGAGGACAAGCAGACATCCGTCGGCTGATAGGGACATGAAAGCTTTCTGGACCATTTTTATTTCTGTTTGTGTTTCAGTGAAAGATGTGGAAGGTCATCATCCCTGAAGGCTCTGTACTTCCCTCCCCTGCTAGACTAGCAAGACTAGCAAGCAATGCAAAAATCTAGATGAGGCCACTGTGAGCTGCCCAGGTACTTAGGAGAGGAGCAAGGCAGGACCCTCTCTAAAGAATACCCCACCCCTGCAGTGAGCCCAGCTGTTTACTGTGGGACCAGGACACCAGCAGCCTTTGGTGTTGGCCTGCTCCCCTCCCTCTTCACCTCCTCCTCACTCACTCTTCCCAGCAGAGTCTTTCTCGCTTGTTAGAGGGGGGAAAAGTGAATTCACTCACAGTCCTTTTGAAACCCAAACGTGTCAGTGATCGATGAGGCTGTATTCTCTAACTTCAAAGGAGGAAACTAAGAAGAGTGAATACTGGCCAGGAGAGTTGAAAAGTCCCAGGGAGCAGGAGACACAGGAGTGACCCTGCCATCATGAGGAGCGCCCCCATCCCACCCCTGCTGGTGCCTTGCAGAAGCACAGACAATACCACTTTCAGTAAATCATGACGGATCCTGAATGCCCAGTTTTGTCCTGTTTTCAATGGGCTGTGGGCATATTGCTCAAGATATAGTCAGCCATTTGTGCTGGGTTCCCAGCTACTCAAAGGCTCAACATTGAGTGCTCTCTCAACTATATAATGGAGCCTTTGCATATGTGATTTGGGTGGAGGCTTTTTTTTTCCCCCAAGATTTCTATAGCTAATCATAGTAGAGGTGACCTCAAGTGTAGTGCAGACCATTGTCCCTCTTCACCCCTGCAGCCTTTGAGTTATGCTGAGCTTTAGGGGTATCCAGGCAGCACCTAATTCAGTCATTCATCTGCCCTCTGCCCTCTTTGATATTGGCCACTCCTCTGAGCTCAGTAACTACCAGGGGCCTCCCACAAGCCTGGCTGCTCAAGAGCCTTTATAGTGAGTGGGGAGTGCTCAGCACTTTCTCCACCCTACCCCCACCCGTCTCCCTGCCCCCTGAATTTAAGCCCAGGGAATCCCGTGCTGCAAGGCCGCTTGTTCTCATGGGGCTGCGCTTGAGATGCCTATGTGAAGCACCCTGTAGAGGTCCCCATGCTGGAGTCTTGGGAACACTGGGGAAAAAACACTGGGGTCATTTAAGGGCTGGTGTGGTCCTTTCCTTAATCATCTGTGACTGGCAAGGGCCTTGTTTTCAGTAAAGCCCGGAAGCTTCCTTGGCTCTTTATCAATCATAACAAACAGCTGGAATTTATTGAGAGCCTTTGTTTGCCAAGTGCCTTCACATGCTACCTTCCTTCATCCTCAAGCCCTGTACCCATTTTTACAGGTGAGGAAACCAAGGCTTGAGATTGAGGAATGTCAGAGCACAAACTGGGCAGGACGACAGAACATCTTCTGCCACTATTTCCTTTCTCTTGTTGGATGTGGATGCCATGGTTTTATACTCTAAAAATTTTAAAAATTGATTAAGTCCTTGATTTAGGACAACTTTGAAAGGCTAAAGTGCTGTGTGAGTATATTTATAAAACATCCTTGAAAATGACAGAATTCCAGAGAAGACCAGGTGCATGGTTGCTGGTGTTAGAGCTAATGTGGCCACAAGGGAGGCCCACGTCCCGGGACCATTGTGTCTGAATGGCAGTAGCAGCTACAAGCATCCAACCATGTGTGCAAAATGGTCCAGAGCTGAACACATTGTGCCAACATCAATTTCCTGGGCTATGACCATATAAAATATAACCTTTGGTGGAAATTAGGTGATAGGCCCATTTTTGTTTCTGTTGACTCTTACATACCTCATAATAAAAGTGCTACTTAATTCCGTTGTGTGGGACGCCAGTACTACACCCTGGGAAGTGACCAGGTCTCAGATCAGAGGTTACACTCTGCCAGAAAGCTGTGTTGCACTCTATCTTGCTCACTTGTGTTGCCATCATGAGCATCTGTCTAGTCCCATGTCTAATCTTCATGATGTAGTCATACCTACCCAACAGATAGCCAGGCAGCACTAAGTATTCTTTTTTATTTTTTTTCCGGAGTTGGTGATTTATTTTTTCACTTTGCTGAGATCTGGGCTGGCACTAGTGATAAACTGATAGGTGTAGACCAGGTGGCCTCTCTATATTTGTTCTTTTCTATTGCAGTGACAAAATACTATGACCAAGACAGCTTAAAAAAGAAAACCTTCAATTGGGCTGATGGCTTCAGAGGGTTAGAGTTCATGATGATGGAGCAAAGGAATAGCTGAGAGCTCACATTTTGGTCCACAAGTTGGAGGCAGAGAGAGAACACAGTGGGAATAGCATCCATCCTGAACTCCTTTAAACAGTGGTGATGGTAACTGGACCTGTGACCCTCTTAGCATCATTTCAGCTGCACAAGGAGCCTGTGACTCCTGCTCCTCCTTTTAGGGCCCTGCCTGGCCTTGTTTAAAGCTTTTATTTAGTATAATCTTTGTGGCGCTTACCCACTTCTGTATCAGAACTTAGGCTGGTTGGACGGGATGATAGCTGTGCAGATACCCAGGGGAGACACATTCCAGCTTGAGGTTAAATGAGAAGAGTTGAGTGGAGCTGTATTCTTGCATTTGGGCTGTCTAAGCCATGCTCTAGCAGGTCGTTGTGGCCTCTTTCCTGCCCAGCACCAATTAATGGACAAGTTGTTGCTGGAGCCAAGGTCCTGGCTGGGCTGCTGCCATAGTGAGGCACATCTGCCAACCCAGCAGGTGTCTTATGTTGTTTAGTTTGGGGATTTGAGGAAATGGTGAAGGTTTATTTGGCTGCTTGTTTGTTTGGTTAGTTTATTAGTATTTTTGTTGTTGCTTTTTGAAACAAGGTCTCACTATGTAACCTAGACTGGCCTCAAACTCTCTATGCTCTTGCTGCAGCCTCCAGAGTGCCAGGGTTAGAGGCATGTGCCGCCGTCGCTAGCGGAAGCTTTGCTTTTGAATAGTATAGCTCAGCTAGAGGTATGTAATGCTGTCATAGGGTGAAGCAGCACTAGAGACCAGTCACCAAGGAAGATTGTGGATACCATGTGACAAAGGAGCCTGTGGTAGCCTGGCCACTTGTACAGTAGTGTCAGTGCTGCAAGACCCCCCTGAAGTTTGAAGCCTAGGTCTCCCTGTTACATCCCCCAGGGAGGCCTGCAGAGAAGCAATTGTTTCCCTGATACTGCTCAAGTTTAAGAAAATTGAACCCTGGCGGGGCCATGGTAGTACATGCCTTTCATACCAATACTCAGAAGGCAGAAGCAGGTGACTTTCTATGAGTTCAAAGGTAGCCTAGTCTCCAGTATGTTCTAGGCCAGCCAGGGCTACATAATGAGACCCTATCTAAAAAAGAAAAATGAAACTAAACCCTACAGTTGAGTTGTGAGAACTACTCAAATTTCAGTGATTTCTTTTGGACTAATTTAATAAGCTTGTTCCAGTATCTCATGTTTGCCATGTGTAGCTGAGCACATTAGCAAGACTGTCCCCAGGCCTCACCACTGCAGAGTCACCATTGTGGATAGGCCATATAGCTGTTTACCTCCGAAGTAAGTGCTGTCATTATCTCCTACACTTCTCCAGAGTCAGAAATGGGTTGCAAAGAGGTAAAAGAATGTAAGGTCACATAACTATTAGGAAGTAAGACTGGAATTCAGAGCTGGCCAACTTAAAGAAGCCATGCCTTTTTCTTCTGTTCTAAATAGCCTTCTCAAGTTGTAAGGCCTGGGCCCAACAGGAAGATAGAAGCAGAAGTGTGAGGCCTTTGGAATGCTACAAAGAGAAAGAAGTTAGGTTGGGGGAAGGATCAAGACTGGAATAGAAAGTTAGGCTTGGTCTATCAGCTGAATTCTAGCTCTGGATCCCTGACAAACACTATGTTATATAATATGGACTTAGAGGGAACACAAGTTTCTGCTTAACAGAGTGGGCCCTGAGAGGATTGTGAACTTATTTTTGTTAACATTCAATAGTATATGTAGTTTCTTCTTTTATTTCATCCTTATTATCTTGTGTGCATGTGTATGTATGAGTGGGTATACACATGCTACAGCACACATGTGGAGATCAAAGAGCAATTTATGGGAGTCAGTTCTCTCCTTCTACCACGTACGTCCCTGGGGTCAGACTAAGGTCATCAGGCCTGGAAGCAGGAACCTTCACCCATATAGAGCTGCCTTACTGGCCTCTATATTCAGTTTCTTAAAGGGCAACATTAGCAAGTTGGCAAGGCAAATAGAATGTCTTTATATCCTTACTAGATCCTGGCTCTTGCTCCTAACCTCCCTGAACCTCTTAAATTTTGTATAGTGTTTGCATCTCATCTAAGCTGTAAAGTGCCTGCAGCGTCTTTAAGTTTCACAACACCCCTGTGTTCCCTGGTTTTCATCACAGGTGGGACAGTATCTCTTAGATAATGTTGTTCTATAAGGAAGTAAGCACAGATGCAGCTAATGACCTTGGAAAGGAAGAACAACTTCAGGTAACCTCTACCCCCTAGATACCCTGGATGGTTCTGAGCAATCTAGTAAGCAGTTGTAAGGTCAGTGGGTACCGTATGACTAAACGGTAGTAGAGTGGCTCTCATGCCAGGAGCTACACCAAACCCACTGGAGTAAGGAGCAGGCAGGAGAGGGGGTGCAGATGGGTTGTCCAAGACCAAAAGGGGCCTAAGATGGCAATATTATCATTTTGAATATGTTGTGCAGTCACTTGGCCCTCTGGGAAGGAGGACGCCAATTAGCCTAGAATCCAGTCATGAATCCTGACAACTGTTTTTTCTTATATGAGACAGCTTTAGGCAGAGAGAGCTTTCCTGCCACTTGTTCCTGACTAAAACACCTCACGGGGGGTGCATACTGATTCTTCTAGAAGTGCCAAGCTTCTCTCCCAACAGATATGACAGGACTGGTTATAGATGCTTTCCTCCGGTAGGTCTAAAAAAGATTCCACATTCCTCCAGGACACAAACCTCAGGACAGCCACAGAGGAACTGAGCTCCATGGTAGAGGTGGAGCATCCAAGGTCCCAGAGCCCACCTCCACCCAGACTCGGGGAGAGAACAGGCAGGCCAAAGTTGCTGCTGGCTCTCGGCTTGGCTTACATAACTCCTGACTCCTCAAGTCCCTGGAAACTGAGGCCAATTCCCTGGAAGATCATTCTGTTCTCTCCTGTTTTTTCAAGAAGAGAGCCAGCCTGATGACTGGCTCTGAAGACTGTGTGAGAATGTCCCGTTTCCTTCTTCCCTGAGCTGAGTGCCTGCCATCATGGCCCTTGTTCAGTCAGGTTCTGTTTGAACCTGCCTGGACCTCACAGTTCTATGTATGCTTGGCTGGTATTTTAAAGAACTTTGCTTTATCTTACAAGTACCCCCCTCTGTTTCCAAAAGGAATCCGAGGACTTTGAACAAAGACAATAAGCAATGAAGTGAGCACGTTAGGAAGACATGCAGCTAGAGACAAGGGAAGGGGCAGAAGGAACGTAAGCTTCCCAGTGTCTGTGTTCACAGAGTAGGCATCAGACTTCTTACTGCAGTATCCAAAGGAAGAAGCAGTCCTACCTCAGGGAGTTGAGGAACAGGGTAATAAGGTAAAGTTTTTAAAATAACAAACTTCACTGAATGTTGGAAGATGTCTTTTCTAGTACTAAAAGCAGTTTCTCACATGAGGCTTGGTATTAGGGACATTAAATATCCTTGCAGCAATGAAAAAAGATTTTATAGGCATGTCTTAGGGTAACTTTGGTGAGGATAGAGGAATATGACTAAAACACCCTGAAGGAATGCCATGCTATCTGGGATGCATTAGCTTTCCTGGAGCCTCGGTGTGTTCCAGGTAAAGTTAGAGTATCACTGCGGATGTGGCTCAGATGAAAGAGTGCTTGGACACCAAGCACAAAAGTGCACGAATGCTGGGCTCACTCCTCTGTGCCACATAGACTGAGCATGGTACCTGCCTGCCTGTAATCCCAGCACTTAGGAGGTGTATGCAGAAGGATGATCACAGGTATATAGATAGTCTAAGGCTATCCTGGAGCTACCTGAGACCCTGTCTATAAATAAATGACTAAATAAATACATAGATAACACATTTAAATTTTTTTGTAGCAGCTATTTTGAAGTGGAGGATCTGATAGTATCTCTGCTGTTCAGTGCAAGAGCACAAGGTTTAGAGTAGCTAGGTAGATACAAAACAGGAACATCTATGCACCAAGACACTTATGCAGTATCTTTCCCATGCATTCAGAGGAGCCCTGTACCACCTCCACAGTCAACACTGGCACCTGCCATTGGGAGTAGCTCTGGCAGCATCGGTTCCCAAACAATAGCTGATCTGAGGCTCTGGCTACAAGAGGAAGTCGTTCTTTCTAGTAATTGCCCATTTTGAGTAGGGTTGTCAAGTGGCCACAGCCTCCTGATCTGGCTGCATGTGGCATATGCAGACTTGCTCATCAGACCTTATATTTACTGTGTCACCTGTTTGAGAACTAGACAGGCAAACACGGGCCCCAGTAACTAGGTGGAGGTTGACTGGAAGCTCCTGGGACACCAGGACTGTTAATCTGCTAACGAGGAGGTGAGGAAGGAAAGCAGACTCTTCTGCACAGGTCTCACCAGTGATGGAGACAGAAGGCAACACAGGCAGTGGTAAGGCAGAGCCCTGCTGCCCTGGCCTTACTGTGGTGAGTGAAGGAGTGACCCTCAGAAGAGAGGGCAACTGTCCGGGTAGGCAGGACAACCACTGTCATGACACTTTAGTTGGCTGGTTCCTCCTGGACCAGCAGCCTTCCCTGGGGACAAACCTTAGCTCTAAGACAGACATGGCTTCTTCTGAGCAAGTCAAACCTCAACATCGAAGAATCCTTGTCTTGTTGGTTTTAGTCTTAACAAGAATAGAACAAGCTTCTGGAACAAGATACAGTGGAGTCAGGAGAAGTGGCCTTAAGTGAAAACACAGCTGTGGGATTTTACAGACTGCACTGCAGGGAGGCGTCATCCAATGGGAGCGGCCAGCCTCGCTATAGACTTTCCAACACTAATGAATTGGGAACTCCATGCTGAACAGGGTTTAGTTTGAGGGTTCCTGTGCCAGCAGATGGATGTATTTTTCTTGAAAGACCAAGGTGCCAGAACTTTTCATGATTACGTTATTGGAGTGAGGTCCTTTTTTGTGGTTTGTGAAGTTGAGCGTCAGGACTGCAGGGCTCTCTTGCTCTTTCTTACTCTTATTTTTTCCAGGTCAGAAGCAGAGCTTAGAGCAGGGAGGAAAATCCTGCTGAATGAGCAAGTTCTTTCTAAAAAGCTCTTCAAGTCCAAAAAGACTTCAGTGGACTTAGGAGAAAGAAATTTAATACATTGCCATAGAATCGCTACTCACCAAGTTAAAGCAAAGCCCACAGCATCTTTGTCTTATAAAAGAAAGCAAAGAGAAGATGGAAAAAAGAAATAATGCTTAGGAAATCCAAACCAAACAATGAAGACTAACGAAGGAAAAATAAGATCACTTCAAAGAATGTGAAGATTCCCTCCTAATAAGGTTTTTCAATTTCAAAACCTAAGCTTCAGGTGGGAGGAACTTTTCTGCTCCTTTCAAGTGTGCCATAAACGGTGTTCCCTAGTGTTGGCCCTGTGTAGGATTGGCTCTCTTCCACTTAAGGAGCAGTTAGGTACCCTGCGAGACCCAGAAACTGTGGGGGATCATTGACCGTGGGAAGATGAGATGCTTCCCAGACTGCTCTCTGACCTGAGCTTGAACTTAAGTCCTAACAGCTAGCAAATTGAAGCAAGCCCAGCCTCCAGGAGAACCCAAGGTGGACTAAACTAAAGCAGTCCTAGCCAGAAAACTACCGCTCAGCTCTCACCACTGACCTCTGTCTCTACATCCCTGTGAGGAAACCCTGATTGGTCTTCTAAATTGCCTGCTCAGACCATCCACTCTATCTTGCCAGGGCTGCAAGTACCTTCAGGGCCCAAGCAGAAGCCTTGGTGCCCAGAAGAGGTCATCTTGTAGCTATTGTGCACAAGACAGGGAATTCCTTGATTTTTTTTTAAATATTTATTTATCTTTGTGAATGTGTATGTACACACATGCATATGCACAAATGTACCAATAAAATGTACATGTGTGAAGGTCAAAGGACAAGCTGTAGAAGTCAGTTCTTTCCTCCCACCATGTGGATTCCTAGAATTAAACTCAGGCCATCAGACTTGGCAGCAAGTCCCCTAACCAACTGAACCTTCTAACTACCTGCATGGAATTCTTCAACTTTTGCCCAAGATCACACTAGTAGTTTTTTAAAAACACCAGAAGCTCTCACCATTCCTTCAGTGATGGGTTTTAAGACCCAGCTGCCTAGTTGGGCCATTTGGACAGAACAGCTCTGCACCTGAGCTGTGAAAGACTGACTTGCTCACTGGCCCAGGGGACACCTGACTTGCACACTGACCACCCTTCCTGTCCCATTCCATCACCTTCTGTTGGTCGTTCTTATGAATGTGATTGGATCCACTGAGTTGAGTGGGCTAGGATCCAGAGTAAGGCTATGTACTTTTTACTAGTCATGGAAAACATCTTGATGGCCTCCTAACCTCCTGCTTAGCCTTGGACGTTCATTCTTTCCCTAAGGTTTTGCTAAAGTTCCTTCCAAAGCAGTGGAATCTGAGACCCTAAAGGAAGCCTCATATTTCCTCAGCCAACTAGTCTGGTGGCTCCCCTGTAACCACCAAGTGGGATGGTACCCTGCTGGAATCCCTTGCCACTCCACTTAAAGCCCAAGAGGAGGGCTGGAGAGATGGCTCAGTGGTTAAGAGCACTGGCTGCTCTTCCAGGGGTCCTGAGTTCAGTTCCCAGCAACCACATGCTCACAACCATCTATAATGGGATCTGATGCCCTCTTCTGGTAGGCAGGCATACATGCAGCAAGAACACTGTATACATAATAAATAAACCAAACTTTAAAAAAAAGAGTCTAAAACCTTTAAGGGTTGGGGATTTAGCTCAGTGGTAGAGCACTTGCCTAGCAAGTGCAAGGCCCTGGGTTCGATCCTTAGGTCCCCCCCAAAAAAATTGATATGGGGCTTGGAGAGATAGTTCAGAGGTTAAGAGCACTGACTGCTCTTCCAGAGGTCCTGAGTTCAATTCCCAGCAACCACATAGTGTCTCACAACCATCTGTAATGAGATCTGGCACCCTCTTCTGTATACATAATAAATTTAAAAAAGAAGCCCAAGAGGCTCAACAACCCTAGCAGGGCTTGCACCCCACCTTCCCAAAGTCTCTGGAAATGTTTTCCTCTTCACGCTAGGGTTCCAGCCTTTAGCTCAACCTTGACCCTATGGCCAGATTATTGTTGGAAGGTTTCTCCGGTCCCGCCCAGCCCTGCAGCTGCTGGGATCCAAATAAACACACAGAGGCTTATATTATTTACAAACTGTGTGGCTTAATGGCTCAGAGTTCTTGATAGCTAGCTCTTACAACTAAACTCAACCCATAACTATTAATCTATGTATCGCTGTTCTGTAGCTTTACCTGTGTCACATTACATGTTGCTCCTTGGGCAGCTGGCTCATGCCTCTTCCACCTCTGCCTTTCTCTTTCCTGTCTCTCTCCTTGGATTTACCACATTGCTATAACCTGACTTGCCATAGGTCAGAGCAGCTTCTTTATTAACCAATCATAACAACACATATTCACAGCATAGAGAAAGATATCCCACAGCACTTCACTGTATTAGCAAAGTTTCTCTGGTCCCTCCAGGCCCCCACAATCCAGTGGCCTGCTTATAAAATAATCATTCAGAAGCTTATATTAATTGTAACTGCTTGGCCATTAGCTCAGGCTTATTACTGACTAGCTCTTATATTTAAATTAACCCATAATTCTTATTTATGTTTAGCCATGTAGCTTGGTACCATTTCTCAGTTTTGCCTTGACATCTTGCTTCCTCTGTGTCTGGCTGGTGACTCCTGACTCAGCCCTTCCTCTTCCTAGAACTTTCCTTGTCTGCTTGCCCTGCCTATACTTCCTTTCTGGCTACTGGCCAATCAGCATTTTATTTATCAACCAATCAGAGCAACACAAATTCATAGCATACAGAAAGACATCCCACAGCATTTCCCCTTTTCTATCTAATCAAAAAGGAAGATTTTAACTTTAACATAGTAAAATTACATATAATAGAACAATTATCAAGCAAGAATTACAATTACAATATCTAGTCTATTTATATTTGGCAAATTCAAAGAAAATATTCTATTTTTGTGAGTCTAAAGTTTCATATCTAATTTATCTTTTATCATAACCAAGGAAGATTATAATTATAACTATCTAGTCTTCAACTACATCAAAGACCCCAGAAGGATATAATATTACCTAAGTAAACAGGAAATGCATTGTAAGCAACTTCCAAAGTTCTGGAAATGACAGAGACAGCAGCCTGCCTGGACAATCATCCAAAGTTTCTCTGAAACATTGGGACATCCATTTTCAGCCTATAGGCCTAGTCTCTCGGTCACTTTTCCCTTTGTCCTGTAGAATGTCTGGCAGTCTCCTCTGCGAAGCAGGAACCTGAAGAACCATTTCACCTTGCAAAGTTCAATGGTCACCTTCCTATGGGTCCTGCTTGTCCAGTTTATACAACATATTATCAGCAATCCAGGCAAGAGCAGTTTCTTGCCCAAATGACTATTTTTGCCAAGAAGAAGATAAACTCCATATAGAGTGTCTTCAATGCCCATCTTTCTCTTTGAAGTAAATCAGTGCTGCCAGGAGCACATGAGTCTCATTGTCCAGAAAGTCTAAGTTTTTAAAGCATTTTAAGTGCCATATTCTGTAGGTCTTTGAATTGTTTGAAGATTACCTACCTAATTGAACTGTATCTCTGTATACCTAGAAAACTTAACTAACATGACTATAAGTGTGATTATCATAGATGACTAGTTATTAATCTGTATTTTTAATTATACATTACAATTTCAAATGAGCTGCACAAACATAATACCTTAAACAAGAGTAAAAATGTACATACATATAACAAAATTAACTTCAAATTTGCATCAATAAACTAAACTCCATAGCAATGTAAAATATTTTAAGCAAGTTGTTGCTCTTTAAAAGTAGATTCAACAATCCACTCTTTCATTCCGTCATATCTGTATCCTATATGTCTATATCACTTCCCTTTTTCTGTCTAATCAAAAAAGAAGGTTTTAACTTTAACATAGTAGAATCACATATAATAGAACAGTAATCAAGCAAGAATTACAGTTATAATATCTAGTCTATATTTGGCAAAATTAAAGAAAATATTCTATCCTGTGTTTGTGAGTCCTAAGTTTTATATCTAAATTATCTTTTATAATAACCAAGGAAAATTATAATAATAACTATCTAGTCTTTAACTACATCAAAGACCCCAGAAGGATATAATATTACCTAAGTAAACAGGAAATGCATTGTAAGCAACTTCCAAAATTCTGGAAATGGCAGAGACAGCTGTCTGCCTGGACAGTCATCCAAAGTTCCTCTGTAATGTTGGGGCATCCATCTTCAGCCAATAGGTCTAGATGCTTCTCCATGTCCTGTAGAATATTTGGCAGTCTCCTCTGCGAAGCAGGAACCTGAAGAACCATTTCACCCTATTTTGGCAAATTCAGTGGTCATTTTCCTATGGCTCCTGCATGTCCAGTTTATTCAACATATTATAAGCAATTCAGGCAAGAGCAGCCTCTTGCCCAAATGACCATTTTTGTCAAGAAAAAGATAAACTCCATATAGAGTGTCTTCGATGCCCATCCTCTTCTCTGAAGTAAATAGGTGCTGCCAGGAGCAGATTTGTCTCATTGTTCAGAAAGTCTAAGTTTTTAAAACATTTTAAGTGCCATATTCTATAGGTCTTTGAAGTGTTTGAAGATTACCTACCTAATTGAAATATACCTTTATATACCTAAAAAACAACTAATATGATTATAAGTTTGATTATCATTGATGATTATTAATCTGTATTTCTTAATTATACATTACAATTTCAAATGAGCTGCACAAACATACCTTAAATAAGAGTAGAAATATACATACAATATAACAAAATTTTATCAATAAACTAAAATCCATAGCATTGTAAAACATTTCAAACAAGTTATTGCTCTTTAAAAGTAGATTCAATAATCTACCCTTTCATCCTATCATATCTATATCCCCTTTTCTTCTTTAGAAAGAGATTACATTTATAATCAACCTGCTTTAAATAAAAATAAACATTCATAAACCATATTTTGAGAATTTGAGCATAGCTTCTCATACTACTTCCTGCTGGTTGGGGACACTGCAATCTTATGGGGACCTTGAGAAAATTAATTTTAGTTAAATCTTGGCTATAGTAGGCTGTGAGGCTGGATCAGCTCAGCCAGTTGCTTTGAATCTGTTTTGGATGTTGGATCATCTGGGCCATGGCTGTCATCAGAGACCTTTCAGGGGGTCTTGGCTGGTCAAACCATATTAGCCTGGAAGCAATCCACAGGTTCTCATCTTCTGTGGAAACAAAAGCAGAACCTCTTTTCCAAGGCAACATATCCTTAGACACAAACTTTGAAGTTAAGATACCTTTAAATATATGTATGTATGTATGTATGTATGTATGTATGTATGTATGTATGTA